>APFE031710581.1:277432-344757 GCA_000404065.3 Pinus taeda
GTGGTTCTGCGAGTATGAGAAATACAATGGTGGTGATGTCTTCTTAGGAGATGATAGGAAGGATAGAATCATTGGTCATGGAAAAGTAAAGTTGAAGTTGCAAGGTGGAAGGGTTAGAACCCTTCTGGGTGTTCTGCATATTCCTGCATTGGCCAGAAATTGGATTTCTGTAAGCAAGTTGGATGATGTAGGTGTAAAGACAGTGTTCGAGAAGGATACCTGTAAGATGGTTCGAGGAGCATTGGTATTGATGCGCGGAGTTCGGATTGGAACTCTGTACAAGCTACAAGGTAGCACTGTTGTTGACGAGTGCAATAGTTCTATGGTTCCTGAAAATGGAGCAGAAAATCTAGTGGTCTCTGGAGAGAAGACCATGTTGTGGCATCCAAGGCTTGGACATATTGGAGAGAAGGGCCTTCGAATACTTCATGGTAAAGGTATGGTAGAAGGTATGAGTAATAGCTCTCTGGATTTGATTTCTGTGAAAATTGTGTATATGGGAAGCAGAATCGGGTGAGTTTCCCTTTGGTGGTAAGAGGACGAAACAAATATTAGAGCTTTTGTATAGTGATGTGTTTGGACCTGTGAAGGTTCCATCACTGGGTAAGTCTGTGTACTATGTATCATTTATAGATGACTTCTCAAGGAATACATGGATATATTTCCTAAGAAGAAATCTAAAGTCTTTGACAGGTTTAAAGAATTTATGGCTCTGGTGGAAAACCAGACAGAGAAGATAAATAAAGGTGTTGAGGACAGATAATGGTGGAGAATTTTGTAGCAAGGAATTTGAAGAATTCTATAAGAAGTGTGGTATAGAACAGAAGAAGACTACTCCATATACACCTCAACAAAATGGAGTCGCAAAAAGAATGAACAAGACGTTGATGGAAAGGGCAAGAAGCATGCTCAGTAGTGCAGGTTAGGACAAGAATTCTGGGTAGAGGCAGTGGAGACAGCATGTTACCTGGTCAACAGATCACCTTCATCAGTGTTGGAGGATAAAACTCCACAAGAGGTATGGACTGGTAAGAAACCCTCTCTTTCACATCTGAGGGTATTTGGATGTGATGCATATATACTTGTTCCAAAGGAGAAATGAACCAAGTTGGATAGTGAATCCAAAAAGTGCATCTTTATTGGGTATAAGAATGTTTTAAAGGGTTATAAGCTTTGGAACCCAGTAAAAAGGAAGGTTGTTTACAACTGAGATGTGGTGTTTAGAGAGGTGAAAGATGTTATTAAACATGTAGTCCAACAAAAGGAACCTGAGAAGATAGAGTTTGAGCTAAAGGAGGAAGAATCAGACTCTACAATAGAGGAGGAATTAGAAGATGAAGAGCCACAAACTCCGGGTGTGAGAAGATTAGTTTGAGAAAGAAGGTAGCTAGAAACGTATAGTCCATTTGCTTTCTATTCAAATTTTGCTTTATCTATTACTGATGATGATCCCATAACTATGAAGGAAGCAGTAGATTCAGAGGATGGAAAACTCTGGAAAGAGGCCATGGTTGATGAAATGGCATCTTTGCTCAAAAATGAGGCTTGGGATCTGGTGGAGTCGCCGGCTAGAAGGAAACCCATTGGTAACAAATGGGTGTTCAAGAAGAAGACAAATGCAGAAGGAAAGGTGGAGAAATACAAAGCTTGGTTGGTAGTAAAAGGTCATTCCCAGGTGCCGGGAATTGATTTTGGTGATATTTTTTCTCTTGTTGCCAAGGTAACTTCTATTATATTACTTTTATCTGTTGTTGCTACTTTTGATTTTGAGGTAGAACAGATGGATGTGAAGACAATATTTCTTCACGGGGATTTGGAAGAGGAGATCTACATGAAGCAACCTGAAGGCTTTGCGGTGAAGGGTAAGAAAGAACTAGTATGCAAGTTAAAGAAGTCTCTGTATGGGTTAAAACAGTCACCAAGGATGTGGTATCAGAATTTGATACATTTATATGGGACTTGGCTTCACCAGAAGCAAAGCAGATCACTGTGTGTATTTTAAATTAATTGGTGACCGTGTTATTTATCTGGTCTTGTATGTGGATGATATGTTGCTGGTGGGAAATGACAAAGAAATTATCCAGGATTTGAAGACCCAATTATCCTCCAAATTCGACATGAAAGATCTCGGTGCTACAAACTATATTTTGGGCATGGAAATTAAAAGAGATGAGGCAAAGAGGAAGCTCTAGTTAAACCAGAGGAAGTATGTCAAGACAATACTGCAGAGGTTTAATATGCAGGATAGTAAACCATTGAAGGTTCCTATTCCTGTAGGTGTGAGGTTATCTGCTGAACAGTGTCCCAAGACACAAGAAGAGGAAAGGGACATGTCTCGTGTTCCATATGCAAGTGCAGTCGGTAGCTTGATGTATGCCATGGTCTGTACTAGACCAGACATGCACATGCAGTGGGAGTATTGAGCAGGTTTATGTCAAAACCAGGGAAGGAGCACTGGATAGCAGTGAAGCGGGTTTTCAGGTATTTGCGTGGCACTAGTGATTATGGTTTGTGCTACCAAGGAAGACTAGGATTGGACAGAGTGTTGAATATTCGTGGCTTTGTTGATGCAGACTGGGCTAGAGATCTGGATCAGAGAAGATCTACAAGTGGGTATGTGTTTAACCTATTTGGAGGTGCAGTCAGTTGGATGAGTAAGAAACAATATGTAGTGGCACTATCAACTACAGAGGCAGAATACATGGCAGCCACTCATGCAAGCAAGGAAGCAGCTTGGTTGCAGAGATTGTTTTCAAGTATGGGGTTAGTAGAAGGAGCTATAAGGATAGACTGTGACAGCCAAAGTGCAATTTTCTTGGCAAATAACCCTTCTTATCATTCAAAGACTAAGCACATTGATGTTCAGTATCACTTTGTGAGGGATATGATAGAAGGCAAAAAGGTGTTGCTGGTAAAGGTGGAAACTTTGAAGAATACTGCAGATGCATTGACAAAATCTGTGAGCTCTGAGAAGTTCTCTTGGTGTAGAGAAACAATGGGCGTTTTAGGGCTGGGAAAAAGACTAAGCTCTCCTGTGGAAAGAAAACAACAAGTGGGAGATTGTTGGGTTGTGTTATATTCTTTCCACGACTAACCTACGTAGTGAACCCGAGGGTTAGAGGTGGGGTGGAGCCCCCCCTTCATTCCGTTGATTGCGCAATGGGGGGGTCACAGGGGGGGCAGCAGCCCCCTTGTCCGGGGGGTTTGAGGGGCACAGGTAGCCCCCTTTACGGGGTCCGGGGTAGCGCCCAGGGAAAAAAAAATTTGGACCCTATATTAGTTTGGGCGAACCTACCTATGGTTTTCAGTCCATGGTTTTGGACGCGATGGTTTTTCGGTCCATGGTGTTGGATGCTTCGGCATGTATAAATATGTATTGTAACATTGAAAGGAACATAATGAAAAATCAAGCTGGTAGTCCCGGTTTTTGGATCCAGTGGGAAATCTCTGTGTATATGTGTTTTATGTGTTATGTTCTCGCATTTTTATTTTTCCTATCATTTAGAATTCGTATGCATGTAATTTCTGTACGGGGTTAAAACCTACAAGGGAAGGGAATAGAAGTGCTAGGGAGTGAAATTAGAGGTGTGGGAATGGAACTAGGGTTTGCAGGTTTGAAAACTCCAAATTTCATACAAGAAATTTAATACCATGAATTTATGACTTGTGAAATGTAAGGAGGGTATATTTTAGTGCTACTTACTTGTTGAAGGATGAAAACAATCAAACTTGAAGTTTCTGAGGCAATGGCACTTTATTTTAGAGGTTGGAGAGTAATTTTGTCAAACACGCAGCGTAACACTGAAACGCACAGCGTAACACTGAAACGCATAGCGTAACACTGAAACATGCAGCGTAATACACAAACATGCCCTCCATAACACAAATGCGCAGCGAAAACTTTGCTTTACCAATTTCACCTGTCAAACTCGAAAATTTCTCCTTTGTTGAGGTTGCTCGACCGTGATAAGAGCAAATGAGGTGTAAATGGATGTCTTGAGGGTTTTAAATACTTGGTGGAATTTTATTTTGTTGATTTAAAACACATTTGCTAATGTTTGAAATTGATTTTTAAGCATTGCACTAATACCCTATACCTTGTCCTTTTTGCTTTGCAGATTGATCAATTGCTGGAGTAGGCACTTTTTGATTTGACATTATTTATCCAGTTGGCATGTGGAACTGAGTTGGCAGCTTGAGAAAAAGTTACTTATTACATATAATAACATAAAATTACATGAATAAAAAATAAAATTACATTTCTGTTTTTTGGAATAAAATTACAATCTGGAATGAAACTCATACTTGAAATCAAAATTACAACTTTGGCAACCATATTTACATGTTTGCAAATCCTCTTTAAATGAAAAAGGGATTTTATTTTATTCAATCTCATAATTTGTTGGCCTTATGCAGTGAAATGGTGTTTATTGGACCTTGAAAGAATGAAACCTAAAGACCTAATGAAAACCTTGAGCGAGCAGACTTCATGGTGACTTAACTGACATAAAGACCTGATGAAATAATCTTTCATAATTGATGTATGCTTAGTAAGACATGAAGGTGGGCCAGCAAGTATAGATTTTTGAGGGAGAGTGAGGTTTTTTTTACTAGGGCTACCATCAGTGAGTAAATTTTTGAATGAGGACCTAGGTGGAATGACAAAAAATTTTGAATGAGACCCTAATATGAATATGAGAAGAAGATTTTTTTATCACTGATGGTAGTATGCAAATACTGACACTAACGTTGGCCTTATTGGGGATGGAAGCTCCTTGGAGGTGTCAAGAACACCGTAGACCAAGTGCCTAACCATGTGGGCCAATACGGTCAAAAACTAACAACCAAACTGGCTTGCTAGGTGATCTTACCTCTTGGCTTGGAGACGTTTATGGGGTTGTGGGTTTGACACAGGGTATGGCCTAAGAAGTGCCACTGGGATACACTGGTTCTTCTTGTCTTGATTTGAGCAATAAATTTCATTCCTTATTCTTTCCACATTCACTACACAATTCTTCGTTATCTTTTATGCGCAATATTCCATCAGGCAGGTGATCTTTGCTGATTTATTTTACTTGGTTTCTAACTTCCCAATCTTCATTATTATGATGCCTTCATATTCCTTATATATTCTTTATTTTTATCCTTTTGTTTATCGCAGGATTCGACACAAATCTCTCCCTTGCCTCACTACTGCGTTGAAATATTACTCCACTACGCAACACTACACTAACTTCTTCCATTGCGCTCTCCTCCTACGTTGATGTGCATGTTATAACCCTCCTTATGTCTTATGTTCTCTTATCTATCTAATGTCTCAACATCCTAAACTCATCTGGTCTTTACTCGATTTACTGTATCCCTCACCTTTATTCCATCGGCTCATCTGTTGTTAAACCCCCAGTCTCCCCATCACGTGCATATAAGTTCGACCACTCATGATATCAGATTCCAATGAAATCACTCAATTTTTTCACACAATAGCATCTTTATCTATGTAAGCAATGATTTCAAGAATTTCTCTCATGGTCCTTTGAAAAATTCCCTTTCAGCTGCACTATAGGACTAGGTACTTTCTATAGCAAATTCAACAATGTAACCCTCTAACACGCTATTCAACCAAAAGTCTATTGCATGCAAAACTGTGTTACTTACTAAATTACCCTTTGGATTAGTTTAGGATTCCAATTGTGCGCTGTTACAAAGTGCCAATTTTCAACTTCCTCCTATAGTATTTGCAACCACTAGGCCAGAATAATCGAGAATTCAACGAAGAAAATTTCATGAAAATTTGTAAACACATACCATTATACTTTGTTACGTTGGACTGATTCGCTGCCTTCTAGCTTGTTTCACCACAAATTCATGTTCCTTCGTCTCCACCCATTGTTGTATTTCTTCCTCAGTAAGCCTCCACATCCCCTTCAGTCACAGATCCTGGTCCCAAAAATGGAACCATTTTCTCATGTGTTGATCCGAACTTAAACAAAAACGCAACAAATTACAGATATAACCATAAACAGAAATGCAGCAGAAATAACACTTCATTTCATTAATATAAGAATGTTTAAATATGCTTACAAACATAATGGAAATAAACTAGCTCGGGGGATGGTCGCCTATCTCTGAGAAGAGATGTAGCGGCTACATGCCTATGAATTGTGTTACAATGAGGCTAAAAGGCCTATTTATTATTGAGAAACAATGGAAAACTCTAAACATCCAAAACCTAACCCTAGGATATGAAGCGCCAACATTATGGGCCCTATTAGGGTAAATTGGTACATCAACTTCCTAGGGTCGTAACTTTTCCATACGATCTCTGTTTGGCTATCACAATGCCTCATTTCGAATATCTTGAAGAGGAGGCCGAAAAGAAATCAACAAGTTGATTTGAGACTTTTTTTGGTCTTTCTGTTTTCCCTAAAAGAATCATTAGGGACCTCAAAACAACTCCGAAAGTTCAGGACCCAAAAAACTGCCAAAAATATTAAACTATACGACAATTAAGGAAACTGAAATAGAGAGTGTTGGGGGTCCAAGTGGAATAAGTGGGTGGCCACCAATATCCACATGGATCAGTCCTCTCCTCTTAGGAAGCAGTGGTCCCCATTGCATTGAGTGCCTCGATGAGATGGGGAAACTACTGCTGAACTTGGTCTCTCGTAAGCCATTTACCTTGGTGCAGGAGTTGGCCAACTTTGACAACCCGATATAGTTAGATCTTTAGCTAGTGACTATTCTTGGTCTGTGTGTCCACAATCGGATCAGTTGTGGCATATTCTATGTAGTCTGGGCTTAGCTCTGTTGGTGTGAGTTGTTCTGTAATGTTGAATGTGTCCAAAAATGGTGGAAAGTATGGCCAAAGGCATTCTACAATGAACACTCGATGCAGACCAAGAAATGGTGGAATGTTGAGCTCGAAGGCATTTTCCCCTATAACCTTGGTGATGGTGTATGGCCCATATCGAAGTGGGTGAATCTTGCGGTGGGTTCGAACGAGGCGATCCTTTTGCAAATGTAGCCAAACTTTGTTGCCCACTGTTACACAATATTTTGTCATGTCTCCTATTCACTTCCTGTGCCATATCTCGAAGTGCCAAAACATTGACTACTGTGCAGCATATCCATCATGATATACAGACCAAAACCTCCCTAAAGGATCAAAGGAAAGCTGCCTCTAAAATCATTCTGAAGGAAGTTTCCTTAAAACCTAACTTTTGGCATCGGTGTGTCTTACTCCACTGCCTGCCCGTGTTGATGGCAAGTTGCTTAGTTAGACACTCATGTTGCCAGCGTGGGTTTTCAGAGGAAAAATCACTTTGAACTCCTTCTGGAAAGCTTTCCCAAAGTAGAGGAGAAGCTTCGCTCACTAGAACCTTCGGGAACAACGAGTTGGATATTAGTTGTTGTTGTTATGGTCGAAATCTCTCATTTGGGCCTCTTGATCTTATCATCATGGCATTTCCCCTTGAGATGTGGACCTTCATCCCTCCTTTGTGGATCCCTAACTCCCTCTCCCTTCCTATAAATTCACCCCCTTCCATTCCCAAATGGTTGTTCATTGATTGTTGCATCCCTATGCTGAGATTATGCTTACATGCTTCCCATTCTAGCTTGGAGGAGTGCTTGAAGAGTCTTTACTTGGACTTGGGCATCCACCCAAAGGAAGGCCTCAACATCAAGGCATAGGTTGTATGCTTCCCTTTTTAGTTTCTTAATATATACATCTGATGTTCACTTTCCATAATTGTATAAATATTTATGTGACTAGCTTAATGTTCCTTGATCTATTAAGTAGTTTATACTTGATTTATGTTATATATGCTCTCGTGTCTTGTATAGTACTTTGATCTTCCTTGTAGGTTTCTGGACATGAAGAATGACTTAAGAGATAGGCCTGGAGTGAAATATTCAAAGCCATCTCTAAGAAATGAGAAATTAGCATCAGAACGAAGTAGGTTCCTCTTTCTCATTGCATTTGGCAAGTATGAGCTAGGAAAGTGAGTATTAGATTGTTCGGTTTGTTGCTAGACCCACTCATTAGGCTAGAGAGATCAACTTTGTCTACAAAGAAGATTTGCCTTCACAAAAATCACATCCATGAATGCAGACGTCGACGTCGTCTTATCAAGTTTGATATAGTTGATGAGTTGTTAACCGAATCGTTTAGCAAATCATTCGTCAACAAAATTGCTAAGGACATAGCGATGGGGGGTTGTGTAACTAAAGATCAAGCCATTACCCATGCCCAATATTTAGATTTCATGTATTCCCAATTTGGCACTTTATATGATCTCTTGTTTGATGCTCTGAGGCCATCTATAGATCCAGCATCTTCTAAACCTCCAGACGTACCACTTGTCGATGGTATTATTGGATTAGTGTCTGAAACTTCCAATAAAGCTTCTTCAAAGCAAAAATCTGTTTCGAATACTGCATCCAATCCTCCTTCGAAACCTTCTTCAAATCCTGGTAAAACCTCTGAGGTTAATGTCATTCAGACTAGCGCGGAAGACAACTCCTCCAAAGGTAAAAACAAGGGTAAAGAAAAAACAAAATCTAATACCCCAAAACAGGATCCTCCAAAGTCATCTGCTGATGATGCCCCCAAACGTAAGCCTAAATATGTGTGCCTTATTTGTGAGGAATATCACTATACCAATGGTTTTCCCCATCGTGCGGAAGTTAGTCGGTTGTTAAAAGGCACTCAAGGGACACCGGTTGTACTGAAAGAACCTTTTCCGTCACAACAGACCCAATTGGTAGAACAACCACAATCTTCTACATCCTCGATTTCTAAGGCTTACATGGGTGGAATAGTTCCTATTTTTGTTGCCACCTGGTCAAAAGATTATCAAACTCCTCGAAAGCAAACTGTGGAGAAAGAATTTATTGATACACCTTTTACTTCTACTCCATCTAGTTCTGGTCCTCTTCATATTGAGACACCCAGTAATGACTCCGTTATCCGACCACCTGCCAAAGGTGTTCTTTGGAAATCATCTTACAATTTGAATGCGTGAGCTACCCAATATTACGATATTGTTAGAGATTTAGGTCAAGTGCCTTCAGTGATGTCTTCCTTGGAAGTTCCTTAGACTTGTCCAACGTAGCGGAAAGCATTACTGCCCGCGATAGGAGGAATTGACCCTACAAATTCGGATTTGATCACTTTTGACTTGGAAAATCATGTTCCTCGTCTTCCCCATCAAATTGCATTTTTAATCCAAGTCATTTTTAAAGGGAAGATGATTCATCAAACTGTTATTGATGACAGTTCTTCCACTTGTATCATGTTTGTTTCATGTTGGAAATCCATCAACTCTCCACCCCTCAACCAGTCTCCGAACACCTTAGAAGCCTTTGATGGCAGAGGATCTCGTCCTTATGGTATTCTCACAAGTTTTCCCATCACGTTAAAAGGGAAAACTGTCAAATTAGAAGTAGAAGTCATAGATGTGAATTTGAATTATAACCTTCTATTTGGGCAAAGTTGGACCCATGCTATGTTTTGTGTGGTTTCTTCTTTGTTCCAAGTACTCCGTCTTCCTCATGAAAGGAAAATAGTTATCCTTGATCAATTGGATTTTTTCGCTTCTAGTTCTTCAAATGGCAACTTCCCATATGTGGGAAATATTGACATTCCTTATGAGAGTGTGAGGGCAGGACTTTTTAAAGACTCTTCTCTTATGGGAAGTTTTTCACTCCCACCTCCTCATGTTTCTTCTGTCAATAGGATCTCTACTACTTACGATCCTTGGATCATTCCATTTCCCAATCAGGTTGATTCTTTTGGCAATGTTATGTCGCTTAACTGTGTATAACAAGGTTACTAAGTTGTTATTTTGGCTTCAGCAGCCGCTTATAAAAGGCATACTATTCTTAGTATGCATCTAGATGTGTATTCACAGTCTCCTTGGTTTGGTTCTTGGGATTCTACGATCCTTTGAACGATACATTCCCTACTAACGAGAGTATCACCGAGGTTATGTCTCTTGAGGAAACGCCTTGGAATGATGCTCATCATCGTTCCTCATTTCTTCCAAGTCTTGGTGAGATTTGATCGTGTTTGAATGCCTTTGTTTCTCATATACCTACCCATCCACTTCAAACACCCATTTTTGTGCATGAAGTTTTGTCTAAGGGAAACATGGGAAACATCACTACTACCATGTCTATCGACATTTTTGTTAAACCAGGAATTGTTGAGAACAATCATGTCGAGGTTTCTTGTTCTCCTTATGGGATCAAGAGTTACGTTGCCCTTTTTAAGGAATTTTGTGATGTCTTTGCATGGTCATATGAATAAATGCTTGGCATTGATCCAAGTATAGTTGTGCATGAAATTCCTACTTATCTAGATGTGAAGTCTATTCATCAACTACTTTGTCCAATGCACCCTAGAAAGGAAATCGCTATTAAGGGAGAGGTTGAAAAACTTTTAAAGGTTGGTTTCATCTACCCCATTCCATTAACAGATTGGATTTCAACATTGTCCCGGTGACTAAAAAACAAGGTACTATCTGCGTTTGTGTTGATTACTGTGATATCAATCAGGCATGTCCCAAAGACAATTATCCAACTCCTTTTATCAATCAAATTATTGATAAATTTGCTAGGAGTGAGATCTTTTCTTTTATGGACAGTTTTTCTGGCTACAACCATATTAACATTCTTCCCTTTGATCAACATAAAACTGCTTTTATTTGTCCATGGGGGACCTTTGCCTATAAGAAACTCCCTTTCGATCTGAAAAATGTTGGTGCTACCTTCTGTTATATGGGAATAGTGTCCACTCGGATGCTACTATTCCCACTAATATGGGTGGCTATCTTAGAAACAAATAATCAAAGTCTACTATTGATTCCTTTTATGAAAATAGATGAGAAGAGAACCAAGAGGGCCAACCCGAGTCTTGCGCTCAATTTCCTCTCCTTCTTGATAGAGTTTTGCAGCTTCTTCTTTGTCTGCCCAGCTTCAAAAGGACCTGTGAAATCACAGCAACATACTACTATGCAAGAAACAAGGATCTAAATTCATAAATAATGCAGGATCAGATGTGCATCAACCATATACATGCATATATAAACAAGTACACAAGAATATGGAAGGAAACAAGAATAGCTTTATTCAAATGAAAAGTAGCAAGAAGATTACAACCATGTTCTTTGACCCAGCATCATCCCCCAACTAAGAAGCCCTTCTTCACCTCAAGCAAAGCTAGATCACCCAACACTGTGAATGTACACCAGAATACCAACAACACTTCTCTATAAGATACAAAATTCCAGCCTTTGGATCTCTGTGATGAGGGATCCATATATAGATGATTACAGAGAGGTGAGTCATCTTTTGGTTATCTTGATTAGTGTCTTCTCTCTGATAGTTCTACTTCCACTTTGGAGAATGATGATCTCTTACTCATTCCCTGGTCGAAAATGGGAGTGGCAAGTGTCAGAGGGGAAGCTTCTGGAAGATTCCATGATCTTCCACCTCACATTTTTGTCCCTGTCATTTGTCCATTCCCGACCATCGCACCCTACAGAGGAGCAAATCAGTATGCATCGCACCCTGTACATTGGGAAGGTGATATGCATCGCACCCTCTGTATTGAGCTTTCAATATGGTCCAGTTTTGGCCATTTATGAGAAGTTTTCATTGGAGAACTTCTGGGAGATGATGTAGTCAATTGACCTTGTTCCTTGAGGCAGTGAAGCAACACTTTTAGGGACTTAAGAGCCCTTAGTTTATGGACATTTGTGATTGGGGTTGAAGTGCCCAAAAATGTTTATAACACCTTCCAACGAGATATATCTTGTGCTTTTCATGACATCAAACACATCGTTCAACCATATCTTGATGACTTTCCATCTCATTATGCTAAGCGTCAAGATCGTCCTGACGACCTACGACTTATTTTTCTTCGTTGTAGACATTACAATATTCATTTACATTTGCATAAGTGTGTCTTCTGCATTGAATCTAGTCATCTCCTAGGGTTTGTAGTATCAAAGGAAGGCATCTAGATTGATCCCCTCAAAGTTGAGGCCATTGTAACCTTAACCCCTCCATCCTCTTTGCATCAGTTGTAGAGTTTGTAAGAGAAAGCTAATTTCCTTCATCATTTTGTACCTAATTATGTTGAGCTTGCCAAGGGATTTACTCGTTTTCTGAAAAAGGGGCTCCCATTTATTTGGGATGAAATCACTCAAATATATTTTGATTCATTAAAGAACACTCTCATTAGTGCTCCTTTGCTTCATCCCCCCGACTATCACCGCGATTACTTCTTGTACTTGGCCACAACCGATAGTATTATTGCCATGGTACTAGTGCAAGACAATGACGATGGAAACGAACATGTGATCTACTACTTAAGCCAGAATCTTATTGATATCAAGACTCGATACGCCCATGTCAAGAATCTTTCTTTAGCTGTCGTTCACATTGCTCAGCGCTTTTGCCACTATATTCTTTTACGAAAAACCACTGCAATTTTTTATTGCAACCCCGTGACCTACATTCTAACTCATCAGTTGCTGGGGGGAATATTCTAAGTGGATTTTTATCCTTCAAGATTTTGATTTGGAGTTTGCTAAAGCCAAATCAAAGAAATCGTTGGCTTTCGCTGATTTGATTTATGATCCTCCCTCTGCAACCACGTCTACTTCTTTTGATGAGTACATTCCTGACAAGGCTCTCTTTCTCATCAACACTCTTGACCCATGGCACAGAGATATTATTTTCTATCTCCAGACCCGGAAATTTCGATCAGAGTTTTCTAATTATGAACGTCATCGCATTCGACATTAGTCCCAACACTACCGAATCATTGGTGATACTTTGTACCATGTTGGTGTCGATTCTATCCTTCGTCAATGTTTGACGCTCGAAGTAGTTGAGAGATTTCTCAATGACTACCATTCTAGGGCTTGTGGTGGTCACATGTCCGGGTATTCTACTGCTAATAAAATCCTCCGTGCCGGTTATTTCTAGCCATCCATCTTTAAAGATTGCATTTTGGCAGTCCAAAAATGTCACGCTTGCCAGATTTACAATCATAAACAACGCGCCCCACCTGCACCCCTATATCTAGTTGTTATCGTCATCCCCTTTGCTAAATGGGGGATTGGTTTCATGGCATGTAACCCTCTCTCGATCGGGGGGCATGGTTATATCATCATTGTCGTTGATTATTTTACTAAATGGGCCGAGGCGATGCCCACACGTGAAGATGACGGTAAAATTGTTACTTAATTTATTTTTAACCATTTCATAGCTCAATTTTTTTTCCCTCAAACCATTACTACTGATCATGGATCTCATTTCTGAAACTACATGATGGTAGAGCTTACTGCTCAGTTGGGTTTGTGTCACATCAACTGAACCCCTTATTATCCACAAGCCAATGGCCAAGTTGAGGCAGTCAATAAAGTCCTAGTTACTATGCTTCAACACACCATTGGAATGCATAAATCGACTTGGCAGCTTATGCTATTTTCGGCTTTTTGGGCTTACCAAACTGTAGCTAAGATAGCCACTGGATTCACACCCTTTCAATTGGTGCATGGTCTAGAGGCAACTCTTCCAATTGAGTGTGAAATTCCTTCATTGAAACTAGCCATCAAATTATTCCCGGATACCTCACCTGAAGAGGAACATTTACTTTACCTCGAAAGGCTCGATGAAACCTGCCCCTTTGCAGCATTAGTAATTGAGGCCCAAAAAAATGAGTTAAGGCTCAATATGATAACATTGTTTCTCTTCATGTTTTTATTGAAGGTGACTTTGTCTTACTTTATGATCAAACCAATGACAAATTGGGAGCCGGGAAATTCGAACCAATGTGGCATGGGCCTTACATTGTCAAGCAAGTTCTACAAAAAAGTGCCTACGAGTTAGTTGACTATGAAGGAAATTCTTTGGCTCGGCTCCGAAATGGGCTTTACTTGAAAAAGTATTATGCATGATTATCTGTATAAATACTTGTATACATTAGTGTGTGTTTTCATTAGTGTGCAGTGTGATTTTGGCGTGTTAGTTTTCTTTTGCAAACCTTTTCCTCTACTTACCTTGTGCTCTAATTGGTTTACAGATGTCATCTAGCCATTACGTCAATTTCACTGATGGTGCTTGTCGTAGTACAGTGACGGAATCTATCTTCCGCTGCATGGGAAATCTATGACCCTAATGATGAGTTAGTGAATTTTCAAGGTATATGTTTAGGTCGAATGGCTAACAACATTGCCGAATATAGTGAAGTCATCGAAAAATTTTCATAAGCTATCGCTCTTGGAATTAGGGAGTTAATCATAAAACTTGATTCACAGCTCATTGTACTATAGCTTAATGGACAATATTCAGTTAGAAACACTCAAGTTTTGAGAATGTATTTGTGAGTTCATTTATTGGAACGAGAATTTGATTTTATTACTTATCATCACATTCCAAGACGCATGGACACATTAATAGACGCGTTCGCTAATTATGTGTTAGATAGACAATTGCGAAACTTGTAAACCATAGAACATTACACATCAAATATGGTAAACAGGAAAACATGTACATGTATATATATAGTGAGTGTTTACGAAAGTTTGCTACATCAAAATAACAAAATTTGTGTTCTGAGACACATGACTTTACAATCCTACATAATGCAGAAAGTAAACTAAGAGTTGGTTATTCGCCGAAATGGTGCTCATGGTAGCACAAGACAACCCTAATAACTTGGCCCAGCAGTCGATGCAATCCGGTGCGTAATCCTACTGTGTAACTTCGATATCACAATGTCACCTCATTGATCGAGGCATATAATCCCCCTAGTTAAGCTTTCCATGTTATGCTCTACCTTGACGATGGGATCCACTCCCTCTACATATGGGGGAGCATCCTTGATTTGGCATGCCACTCACCTAGCTATTAGAGAAACCCATGGAGGTCTTTGTGGTCCAACATCTACACAACATTATAAATCAAGTCTCAATACACATAAAAAAATGATATAAACTTCAAAAACTTCAAAAATAGTTTTTTTTTTACCTAAATTAGTCCACTACTCCCCTGGAGGGAGTGGAAGATCTAGATCTCCTCATACATCCATCCCTGCATACGTCTAATCATTGACCATGATCAGATGCTGATGCAACCATCCAAAAAATGTTGGGGGAACGACATATGTTGACCGCCCCCATGTCGCGGCATCAACTCTACCCATATGAGCAAAGGTGGATCTCTATGTGTTGGTGGATCCACTTCCAACCATTGATAATGAAATAACAACACACGTTCCAAGATGAACGCCACTAGAATAGACCTGAAACCAAATTGTTTCAGATTTCCCCTCTTGCACTTGGTTAATTGGCATTTCATTCATGTCAAGAAACATTCACACCAGTTGAATACCATGGGATTTAAGCATTCAATCACTTACTAGAAGTGAGACTTTGACACCTCATACAATGCTTGTGCCCCAGTTATCCAAACCATATTTTGTAGTATGGTTCACAGTGGTAGATTGGTGATAGTTTTTATGTCAATTTTCTCATTGTTTCCCTTTTTGTCACCCAGAAAATGCCTCACAATGAGCATGTCCGTGCTCTCTCCTCCAGATCGTGACCCAGATAACTGCACCCGTTGTCCTTTTCTGGACAACCCTATGATGAAGTAGATGTCAGTGACCTCTATCTCAATTTCTTGATCCCCGAACATGAACAATTGGCGATCTACATCCCACCAACTAATTAAGTGCTGCAATAATTCGGGTTGTGCTCTGATCGTGGGAATCATGAATAAATTGAGCAGTCCACAAGGTCGAAGGACATTGATACAATCTTCATCCAGCATAGCCTAGCGGTATTCAGCTTCATGACCCCTTCTTTCCATTCGATCATCATTTTGGACTGTTTTTTCTACAAAACATCAACAAACCAACATTTCATGAGCATCCATGGAGAGAAAAATCAAGATTAACTATTTTTAATGGAAGATTTCACTTCAAATTTTCTACCTCGACGTCGACACATCTGTTTCATAATTTTTTCGCGCTACCAGTGCTAGCCTGATGGGTGAAACCCACGCTAGTCACCCATGATGTAAATTTGTGAAAAATCCTCCTCACAACCTACCCTATGGATGAAAATGCTTAAAATGACTGCCAAAATGAAGAGGAAGGACAAATATATTACCTTTAACAAGCGGCTTAACAAATGGTGTCTTGGATTGCTCGTGCTCCTTGCCTGAAAATTAAGGTAAAATGAGGTAAAAATGCTCCCACAATTGCAAATGGGTAAAATGGTAAAAATGACTTACTTTTTGCCTAATTTATAGTTTTTTTAATAATATTTTTACCAAATTAGGGCATATTTCACTCATTTTTTTATATTTTTCCTTGAAATGGTAACGTGTGTTTCCTTGCGCAGCAACAAGCCATATGTTATTAGTATCGATGATTTACTTTGACTGATTAAATGAATTTTATTTTATCACTTTTTTGGACTCATAAAAAATAAACGAAAAAGCGACCCCCTGGAGTCAACTTTAAGCTATTTTATGACTCTCAAAAAATGAAAAGATTGTCGAGTACTTGTCTTTTAGAGCTCATAAAAATAAATGACATCTATTCAATACAAGTTTAACCCTTTTCCAGACTGAGATAGACTATTGTACAAAAAAGGAATACCTTAGTCAAACATGGCTAATAGGTTCTCTTGGATATTGTTTTCTACCTTTTTGGTTTCAAGAGACGATTTACGAAAAGGGACCTTTGGAGTCTTCTTTTTCGCTTTTTTCAAACTCTCTAAACATGAAAAATATGTCCTTCATCGGACTCGTAAAATTTAAACGATGCGGGACTTGTCACCATGACGAGACTGAGTTCCTCTTTCCTAGGGCTTGTAAAACTTACTAGGATGGATTCATCCGAAGGGTGAACTTATATGGAAAGCATATGATGTCGCCTTCAAGCTTACAATAAACAATATATGGAGTACTCGCCAGAAATGGTGAGGGGAAAGTGAATGTGTCCATATTTTGTTTCTTGTAAAGGCAACATGTCGCTCTTGAACATGACACTCATTTGTTACTCATGTCAAGTTTGGGACATCCTCACTTCGTCACTTGCCTTCCTGGGTTTGGGAAATCTATTTCACCTCTCATTTGATCATACCTTTCATCATCATGACCTCTGATCCTATGTTGAGTCCAATGCTTCCAAACTCTAGAGTCGTGTCACCAATATGTTCAAGCAAAGTCCTATCTGCAATTCTTTACAACTTGTACATTATTTGACTTTCTTCCACAGTTCTGTATCATACTTATTTACTCTACTACATCCTTTGTTTCATGTCAATGATGTGGGATTCATTATGGACCTCCTTCGACGGATCACTTCACGTCGACTTCAGCTCATTATCCAGGAAGATGATCTAGAAACTCTCTTCCAGTACCTTAGAGCTTGCATGCCTCAATTGAAAGTTCTTCGCACTCAATGACATGTTTACATCATTGACCTTCGGTCGAATGACTTCACGAGTGTTCGACTTCAGTTCCATTATTCGCATTCGTGGATTTTATTGATTGTACCTTGAGATCCATTGTCATTATTGGTGTTTTCTCGCCAAAAATGGTGGGGGGAAAGTGAAAGTGTCCATCTTTTGTTTCTTGTAAAAGGCAGCATGTCACTCTAGAACTTGACACTCATCTATTACTCATGTCAGGTTTGGGACATCCTCACTTCGTCACTTGCCTTCCTGGGTTTGGAAAATCCATTTCGCCTCTCATTTGATCATATCTTTCATCGTCATGACCTCTGATCCTATGTTGAGTCTAATGCTTCTAAACTCTAGAGTCGTGTCACCAATATGTTCAGGAGAAGTCCTATCTACAATTCTTTACAACTTGTACATTGTTTGACTTTCTGTCACAATATTGAATCATACTTATTTACTCTACTACATCCTTTGTTTCATGTTGATGATGTGGGATTCATTACGGCCCTCCTTCGACAGATCACTTCACGTCAAATTCAGCTCATTATCTAAGAAAATGATCTAGAAACTCACTTCCAGTACCTTAGAGCTTGCATGCCTCAACGGAAAGTTCTTCACATTCAACGACAAGTTTACATCATTGACCTTCGGACGAATGACTTCACGGGTGTTTGACCTCAGTTCCATTATTCACATTCGTGGATTGTACTGATTGTACCTTGAGATCAATTGTTATTATTGGTAGTTTCTCTCATTCCTGTTAATGGTTTACATCATTGATTGGTAATTAGATGGTTTCTATCATGTTTGACTTCAAAACATCTATTCACATGTTAGAATTCATACATTGATCGGGTCGAGACGAAGCGCAATACCTTGGAATTTTTCTAACAGGATCCAAGTTGCGTGGAGTTATGAGTCATTCATGATTGTATACATGTCTCCTCTTGATGGATGGTTGCGACCATACCGTGGGTCCATATTCATGATCCTTTCTATTCGAATGGTTGTGACCATACCGAGGATCTTCGCACATGATCCCTTTTATACATATGGTTGCATCCATACTGCGGATTCATGTATTATTAGATGCCTATTCCTGTATTGTTAGGCATGATCATCAGAGTTTTCATATATGTATATGTATATGCTTAATTTGTAGGTCCTCTGATGGTGTTGTTCTCGTCCTTTCACTAACATGTAAAGCATATCAATCATCACTCCATGTTCTACCTTCATGCTTTAGGGGGCATCTGTTACACAGTATTTTGTCATGTCTCCTATTCACTTCTTGTGCCATATCCTAGAGTGCCAAAACATTGTACTATGCAGTGTATCCATCATGATATACAAACCAAAACCTCCATGAAGAATCAAAGGAAAGCTTCCCTGAAACCAATCTAGAGGAAGTTGCCTTAAATCCTAATTTTTGGCATCAATGCATTTTGCTCCACCACCTGCCCATGCTGATGGCAGGTTGCTCAGTTAGAAACTCACGCTGCCAGCGTGGGTTTTCATAGGAAAACTCACACTGAACTCCTTCTAGCAGGCTTTCCCAAACTAGAGGAGAATCTTCGCTCACTATAACCTTCAGGAACAACGAGCTGAATGTTGGTTGTTGTTCATATGGTCGAGCTCTCTCATTTGGGCCTCTTGATCTTGTCATCATGGGATTTCCCCTTGAGATGTGGACCTTCCTCCCTCTTTTGTGGATCCTTAACTCCCTCTTCCTTCCTACAAATTCACCCCCTTCCATTCCCAAATGGTTGGTCATTGATTGTTGCATCCCTATGCTAAGATTATGCTTACATTCTTCCCATTCTAGGTTGGAGGAGTGCTTGAAGAGTCTTTGCTTGGACTTGGACATGCACCCAAAGGAATGCCTCAACATCAAGGCATAGGTTGTATGCTTCCCTTTTTAGTTTCTTAATATATACTTCTGATGTTCACTTTCCATAATTATATAAATATTTATGTGATTAGCTTAATGTTCCTTGATCTGTTAAGTAGTTTATGCTTGATAGATGTTATATATGCTCTCATGTCTTATATAGTACTTTGATCTTCCTAGAAAGTTTCAAGACGTGAAGAATGACTTAGGAGCGAGGCCTGGAGCAAAAGATTCAAATCCATCTTTGAGAAATGAGCAATTAGCATCAAAACGAGGTAGGTTCCTCTTTCTCAATGAATTTGGAAAGTATAAGCTAGGAAAGTGAGTATTAGATTGTTCAGTTTGTTTCTAGAACCACTCATTGGGCTAGAGGGATCGCCTCTGTCTGCAAAGGGGATTTTCCTTCACAACACCCACAAGAAACTTGTGTGGCACCCGGTGTTGATCATGTTCCTGCTTGTACTTAACATTGGCTCTATCCAATATACCATGGAGCTTCTGGCAGATGTGTTGAATGTGCTTAATGAAGTTGTTAGCCCTGTCAACTTCGTACTAGACATGAATCTTCCTGAGTAGATGAAAATGGTATCACCACATCAATGGGACATAATGGCTAAAGTCGCATCCCTACCTAAAAGAGGTTGTGGCCCGTTGAGCTATGGAGAGATATGTTGTAACTGTGTTGGACAAAGGGAATGCTTTCATCCCATGTGCATGGATGCTTCAAGTTGTACACGTACTGAATGGTAATATCATCCTCTTGACGAATTTTGTTTGGCCATCAGTTTGGGGATGGAAATTTGTGGACTTAGTGAGTTTGGTATCCAACATCGACCAGAGACTTGACCAAAATTCACTTAGAAATCTATTATCTCGATCAGAGACAATGGAGTGTGGGATCCCAAGGTGTACCCACACTTGCTCAAAGAAGATCTTAGTAGTGGCCTTTGTTGTGATACTATTCTTGCAAGCCACCATAATGGCCATCTTAGAGAATCTGTCAATGACCACGAAAACACAGTTGTTGCCATGCTTCGTAGAAGAAAGGCCCGACATGTAACCCATGGAGATGGATTCCCATGGTTGACTAGGAGTAGGAAGAGGAGTATATAGGCCTTGCTTCTTGATGGTTGGTTTGACAATATCTGAGGCAATGTAGGATTTAATATACCTCCCAAAATCCTGATGAAGGTTTGGCCAATAAAATTACTTCTGTAGTACTTCCATTATTTTCTCTACTCCAAAATGTCCAGCGAACCGACTATAGTGCGCCTCCCAAATCATCTTGGCATGCTCGCTTGAAGGAACACATGTGTCCTAGGTGGCATAACAATGCACTCTGGAGGTGAAAATTTAGAACTTTCTTACCTTCCAGTAGTGTCTGGTATGCGTTGTCGAATTCTGGATCGCTTTGGTAAAGATTGGCCATCCCGAAGTATCATACCCACGGGAGTCGAGCACAATGATCATCACCATGGCTGATGGTTGGATGAGGTAGACTGAAACATTATTGGTGTTTCCCTTCTTATACTTAATGTTCAAATGGAATTGTTGCAGGTATGTGGACCATTTCTGATGGCGATCATTCTGCAACTTCCCTTGTGTCTATATGAACTGCAAGGGTCGATGCTCTGTGTGGATGATCATTTCCTTCCCCAAAATGTAATGCTTCCATTGACGACATGCCTGCACAATGGAATACATTTATTTGTCCTAATTGGGATACTTTTGCACTGTGTCTGAAAATGTCTCATTGTGGTAAGCCATTAGATTCCCTTGTCCAGTAAGAACTGCACCAATAGCATAGTTGAAGGCATCTATCTTAATCTCAAATGGTTGATGTAGGTTTGGTAATGTAAGCACCGACGCAGAGAAGAGGCATTGCTTCAACTCGGAAAATGCCTACTATTGGGTTTCATACCAAAAAAACTTTTCTTTCACTCCACCCTTGGTGACTTGACTCAAAGGCCAATTGATATGAGAGAACCCCAACAGGAACCTGTGGTAGAAATTGGAAAGACCTAGAAAGCTACAGATCTCTATTAGAGTGGTTGGGGTTGTCCAATCCCAAATGACTTGTATCTTGGTTGGGTCCACATGCACACCTTGCTCATCAAAGATGTACCCCAGATATTGAACCTCAGTAATGCCAAAAGTGAATTTCTCCAAATTGGCACATAGCTTGTGTTGTCGCAGGGTTTGAAGGACCTGTCGAATATGGTGGAGGTGCACTTCGCAACTCTAGCAGCAGAGAACCTTTCACCCACATCTCTGAGTGGAAGAGGTGTCCTCCCTCCACTGGATCTTTAGGCTCATTCTTCCAAATCTTGGTGGTGGCCATGGTGGCACTGGACTCTGCGTCAATGATATGCTTCCCTTTATCGTTCCCCTTGTTAGGTTCAGACTCAGAGTTGGAACATGCATCTAATTCAGAAGCCTTCAGCTCGGCCACCAGTGATTGCTTGGCCTGACACTCATGTTGTGAGTGGAGCTCTTATGGAACTCACACCATTTTCCCATGTCCTTCTTTGTCTTCATGGTGTTTTCTTTGCTTGTGGCTTCGACAGGTTGTCTTGGGTCACCCCGCCTTGGCTTTGGCCTTTGCTCTATGGTTTGGGGGCACCTTTTCCTTGGTTTGGATTCGTAGATCCAAAGTCTCGCTTCTTCTATTTAAACTTCTGCTCAATCTTGACATGGTATCAGTATGTCATGCCAAGCGAGGAGATGTCCAAGAAATCCATGTCATCCTAGATGTACTTATGTAGAGAGTCACGGTACTTGAGTACCAAATGCTGCTCAGAATCCTTGATACCCAACTTCGTTCGGAGGCTATGGAAAACATTTGTGAACTCCGACACATCTTGGTCCCTTATTTGCCATAGTGTGGTCCACTTTATGTATTTATCTTCATAGCTCTCAACAAGGTAATATTGTTCCATGATGGCATCTCAGAAAGAATCCCAAGTGGGTGTGGCTAAAAACAATGAGGATTCCCTCTCTTCCTTTTGTTCGCAGTAGGTTTCCCACTAGTCCTTAACATGTGGGGCGGCTTTGAGAAGTTGAAAAGTAATCTTTTCCTGATTGGAAAAGTCATGAACTGAAGAAAAAATCCTTCAAGCATATTCAACCATTTATCTATGGCATTTGCATCTATCTGGCCCTCAAATATGGGAATATTGAAGTTAACTTGTACCTTAAAAGGAGTGGCACCTCCAAAGTGGCTGCTGGAGGAAGGTGCATCGCCTGTGGGTAGCCGTCGAAGGATCTGGGCAAAGTTATCTTTCATCCCGTTCCTCTATGGCTCAAGGGCTTCCTCAAGCGATATTTTGAAAGGATCTCATGCCCCCTCATCTTTATTTTCTTCTGCCATGGGAGGCCATCAGGGTTTGTGAGGCTGGTCTTGCAAAGATTCAACCAGATCGAGCCCTAACTCCTTATACCTTAACCTCATCGGGGACATGCAAAGAAAAATAGAGAAAGAGCATACTGCTCTAATACCACTGATCTGAACTTAAACAAGAATGCAACAAATTATAGATATAACCATAAATAAAGAAATGCAACAGAAATAACACTTCATTTCATTAATATAAGAATATTGAAATATGCTTACAAACAAAATGGAAATAAACTAGCTCAGGCGATGGTCACTTATCTATGAGAAGAGATGTGGCGGCTACATGCCTCTAAACTATGTTACAATGAGGCTCAAAGGCCTATTTATTATTGAAAAATAATGGAAAACCTTAAAAATCCAAAAACCTAACCATAGGAGATGAAGCGCCAAAACTTTGGGCCCCGTTTGGGTAAATTGGTACATCAACTTCCTGAGGTCGTAACTTTGGCATACGATCTCTGTTTGGCGATCATAATACCTCATTTCGAAGATCTTTAAGAGGAGGTTGAAGACTTAATGGCAAGGCAGTTTGGGAATTTTTATGTCTCTTTGTTTTCCTTAAAAATTTTGTTTAGGGCCTCAAAACAACTTCGAAAGTTTAGGACTCGAAACACTGCCAAAAATAGTAAATTGTGCTACCCTAGATCAGTCCTCTCCCCTTAGGAAGCAATGGTCCCCATTCTGTTGAGTGCCTTCATGAGATGGGGAAACTTCTGCTAAACTTGGTCCCCGGTGAGCCACTTGCCTTGGTGCAATAATTGGCCAGCTTTGACAACCCGATATAGTTAGATATTCTATTGGCGAGTGTTATTGATCTATGTGTCCACGATCTAATCAGTTGTGGCATGTTCCATGCAGTCTGGGTTTAGCTCTATTGGTGTGAGTTGTGTGATGTGTCCAACAATGGTGGAAAGTATGGCTAAAGGTGGTCTACATTGAACACTAGGTGCAGACCAAGGAATGGTGGAATGTTGAGCTCGAAGGCATTGTCCTCTACATCCTTGGTGATGGTGTATGGACCATATTGGAGCGAGCAAAGCTTGTGGTGGGATCTAGCGAGACACTCCTTCTGCAAATGTAGCCAAACTTTGTCACCCATCTGGAACTTGTGCAGCACCTGATGTCGATCATAGTGTTGCTTGTACTTAGCTTTGGCTTTGTCCAATACATCATGGACCTGCTAGTGGATGTGTTGAATGTGCTCAATGAAGCTGTTAGTTGTGTCAGCTTTGGACTGGGGTTAGCCGAATCTTCTTGAGTAGCTGCAAATGATATGGCCACATCAATGGGACATAATGGCTGAAATCCCAGCCCTATGTGAAAGGGGTTGTGGCCTGTTGAGCTGTGGAGAGCTCTCTTGTAGCTATGCTAGACATAGGGGAGGCTTTCATCCCATGTGTGTGGATTCTTCGAGTTGTACATGTGCAAAATGTGCACAATCATCTTGTTGACGACTTCTGTTTGGCCATTAGTTTGCAGATGGAAAGTCATGGACTTAGTGAGTTTGGTATCCAACATCGACCAAAGACTTGACCAAAATGCACTTAGGAATATGTTGTCCTGATCAGAGGCAATGGACTGTGGGATCCCAAATTGTACCCACACTCACTCAAGGAAGAGCTTAGAAGTCACCTCTATTGTGATACTCTTCTTGCAGACCGCCATAATGGCCATCTTAGAGAATATGTTGACGACCACGAAAACATAGTCATCGTCGTGCTTTGTAGAAGGAATGTTAGACATGTAATCCATGGAGATGGATTCTCAAGGTCGACTATGAGTAGGCAGAGGAGTATATTGGACTTTCTTCTTGATGGTTGGTTTGGCAGTGGCACAAGCAATGCAGGATTTAATGCACCTCTTATTATCACTGGGTTGGAAAGGGTTGGGTTGTATCAACCTTCAACCAAGTGTAACTATTTCAAACAACTTTTGACTGGAAGTTAGTCCTTCCAATTTGAGATGGCTCTCTCCAAATATTTATAAATGGCTGATAAACTCAAAATTTAGATGACTAACTCTGATCTCTTTTTGTGATTTTGTAGGTGAAGAAAAATGTGATGACAACCACCATTGGGGATGGAGTCAAATTAAAACAAATTATGATCAACAACAATGTTTAATGGAAGCTGAGGCATCTATGGCTTTGAAAATGATACAAATGAACACCCACAATCATACATAGAAAATGAAGGAAATTGGAATAGAGTTGTTGAAGATTTTCTATTAAAAGATCAAAATATTACAGAAGGTCAGTTCTTCACATTCTCCATCCATCCTCCTCAGAGTTGAAAATCTACTTATTTATAGAGAAAACATCTCTTTACATATATTGCCACTTGGGCCAAATTCGATTCATTGTTCTAGAGACTTGTTCATGCTTTTCTTCTAACTAACAGAGCTTTCATAGGGATTTTCTATTTTAATAGAGTTTGAATACAAATAGGAGTCACATCTAAACATAATTTATCTAACAGTTGCAATAATTTAGGAAAAAATTGCAACTATTTGTAATGTTGGCACTGTATTTGTGGAAATTTAGAACATCTGGCCTTTCAAATCCCATGGTGTTGTTTTTGGGCCTTTAAATGGGCAATGTTGTTTGTCCTGCTAGTAAGCGTGTTGTTTGCTGATTAAAACTTGTTTGAAAGTGCCTTCACTATCCTCCATATAATATTTTAGGGGCGAATTTTAGCCCATGGGCGAAATTTAGGGGTTTTATATTTTGAAGGGGCGAATTTTTTTATATTAAACCCCTTTTCTATAATTCACCCAAACATTATTTAAAAAATAAATAAATATTGTATATTAGCCTGAAAGATAAGCCCATAACACAATTTTGCCTCCCCAAATTTCATTCCAACCCTCGATTCGCCTTGAAAATATTGTTGGCAACTCAGATTTGGTCAAAATTGCCCCCCAATTTCCGAGAATGGCACTCGTTAGGGATTGATTCAATGAATGTTCCATCAACTAGATCCACAAATGGTTCTGCAAAGGTTGGATCAAGAGAAATTGAATCAACCCTAGCTAGAAACTGGTACTGCTTCAGGTGACTTTGCTACTTGAACCATGTTTTAGGTAATAAGAATTTTATGTCCTGGGATTGCTTCAACGAATGCTTCATCAATTGGATCAACAAATGGTTCTGCGAAGGCTGGACCAAGAGAAATTGAATCAACCCTGGTTGGAATTGTTACTACTTTAGGTGACTTTGCTGCTTGAACCCCATCTTTAGGTAATAAGAAGTTTATGTCCTGAAACAACCCTTGTCTTTGCACCTTATTGTTAGGTTACCTATCAATTACTTCTAGAATTTAGGTTAACCACCTACGCCGCTACTGGCAGGACTTGTACTTTCTGCATTACCTCTTGTGCTTTATGAATCTTGTGCTTTATGAATGAGTTGAGGTTAAACCTTATTATTTACCTAAATACAAGCTACACATTATTATTGTTACACCCAAGCCTGCGAATTTTTGTTATTGTATGGGCGTACTTCGATACTACCTTAGCTGCTTTTGACTTTGTAGAGCACAAAGTGGACCCCCTGAAGGCAACACCTATTTAAGCAATTGAACCAGAAGCGTGTGCATTTTATCAAATTGACTAGGTTCGCCCTCTACCATTCATAGAAATTGAGGCTATGGTTGTAACTATGCCAGTGCTCTTCTTCTTCGTCATATTTTTCTTCGGCCCTTCCTACTCATACATTAGGTTCGTTTCTGGCTTATATCCTCTATGTATTTAGTCTTATTTGTATCTTTTTGGGTAAATTAAATGCCCCTTAAATGGAAAAACGATGGCTATTTCTTTTTTCTTTTGTATTGTGAGGTTTTCTAACCACATGTATGCACAGTTCAATCACTGGACATATTTGTGTATTGGGTTTTGTTATTTGTGTTGGGTAGTGTTAAAAATAGTATACGACTTCTCTTGTTTGCTTTTGTTTCATGCATGAGGGCTTGAAGGATCTCTTTGTTGCAGAAAAGGGTTTCAATCGGCTATTTTTCATTCTTCGTTCTTATTTTCGATTTGCTTTACATCCTATTTTATATTAAACACTATTTCTTATAGCTTGCTATATGTTGAAGTTCTGCTCTTTTGTGGGTTGCATGCGTTGTTTAAGGTTTGCTTTACATTTTGTTTTATGTTTTAATATTGTTTCTGATAACTTTTTATATGTTTAAGTTTTGTTTTTTTGTGGTTTGTAAAGGCTTTACCTTATAACCAAGATAGCGAACATGCCTTACGGAGTAATCTTATATGAAAATTTTTTAAGTTAGACTATAAAATAAAAAATCCAATGTTCTCATCATTGTTCACATATGGAAGAATTGACGTCCATGGCTTGACTTGAACAAAAACATCCTTGATCTTGGAATCGAACTAGGCACCCAAGATGAAGCATGATTTCATTCCCAATATTACTTGTGCCCCATTCCTGACCTCCAACGCCTGCTATGTTCCAATAATTGGAAAATTCAATGCCTTCCTGTGATTTGACACATTCTTATGCTCTTTCTAGGGTTTTTAGATGGATCTATGCTTGTTAATTTTTTACCTTTATCATCTAGATGGGGGTTCTCTGAGTACACACTTACAAGCGCTAGAGGATGTGTATAAGGGTTTTCTAAGCTCTAAAATTATGTAAAATCTTTCCTCGTAACTATTACAATTGAAATTAGTTTGCACGATAGATTCATGGCTTTTACCAGAGCAAGTGAGGGAATAAAATGAGTAAAATATATTAGGTTGGTTGAACTTGGGAGCAAAGAGGACTATGCAAAGTTTGTAGAAATATGCTTCGAGAAATTTCGAGACAAAATGAAGAACTAGATGACATTAAATGAGCCTCACACAGTCTCCATTTAGGGCTACGATGGCATCAAATTCAAAGTCCTCAATGGATTGAGGTAGGTACCTACCTACAATTTATTGGGTTCTGCTTTTTCCATCCTAAAAAGTTAGTAGATATGTGTGCTTATACAATAGTTACAACGCTAGAAAATTTTCAAGATATTATGTGGGCATACATATATGTAATAAAATTGTTTAATATAATCTGTTTTTTAAATCAAACATGAAATTTCCTTGACTTTTACGTTTCTTCTCATTTTGTTTGAAGTGTACCATTCCTTTCCACTCAGTGCCCTCCTTATATAAATCCGGCACTTCCAATGGATGACATGGATAGATTTTTATTGGAATGATCCTATTCCATTCTAAAATAACCACATTATCTTACCTAAAACTTGGAAGCATGTTAAGTAGGTTCATACATGACATTAATTTAATTTAAGGTGGATGTGTTTTATGTAAGTTTGTTACCAGCTAATATGTTTAACTTTGTAGGGACATCAAGTGAGATAAAATTTGAAATATTACATCAGAAAGCATTTTAAATGTTTGAATGGACTTATAAGAAGACCCCTTATTCTTTTCGGAGTGGCCCAATTAATATCAGTGATGCATGGCATTCTTGTGATGTCTTATGTGTTGGAAGCACACTATTTGTCTTTTGGAAGTATGTGAAAATAAAAAAGGTCGGAGAATAGTGTAACAAATAGTATTTATAGAATGCCTAATTTGTGATGTGTAATGTTTGAATTTCTAGTGTTATTCATTGCAGGAGCATATATAGCATTGTCTTTGGGATTTTGGATGTCTTTACTGTTTTCTATTTGAAATGTGAGGTAATTTCTATAGTTGACAGCGTTTTTCAAAACTTGATGACTTGTCTTTCCATTAAGAGTTAACTGAATGCCCAGTATTTGGTTGTGTGAGAGGAATAGAAGTTTTTAAACTACATTATAACTTGAGTTTACCTGGAAGTCAACGTGGGAGTTTGATGGCAAAATCTTGGGCCTGAGAGAAGGTGCTTACAATATTGGGAGTAAATTAGAGTATGTTTATTGAATTGTGATTAATCAAAATTTTAATCAGATAGTAGCTAGATTTTTAAATAGAAAATGTCATATTGAAGGTCTATTCATATCTTTTAAGTTTTTGGAATAAACAAAGTCTATTTCCAAATTGTCTGGAAGTCAATGTGGGAATTTGATGGAAAAATCTTAGGCTGAACAGAGGTAGCTATATTTTTAAATGGAAAATTTCATATTGAAGTTCTGTTCATACCTTTGAAGTTTCTGGAATCAACTAAGTCTATTTCTATCTTGGGAATGTCTGAAAGTACATTGTCGCAATGTAGTTGCTTGTGATTATGGAATGACTTTATTTTTAACATTCAAAATTCCTATTATATGTTATATATAGTGTGAGATATGCACCAAAGGACCTCGTAGTATGGTACCAAATTTATCTTGGAGATCTACATAATATCAAATTTATATTTCATAGTAAATTTCCAATATAGTACTATGTTATATTTGTAATTTCTAGCAAATATTAGCGGCAGGTCATACACTTCTGCTTCATTGGAATTAGACAAGCCAGATGATGCTTTTAGTGCACGACAAGGATCTACTAGTGGTGGATACTATCTAGATAAGAACATGTAGCCATGAAGTGAATGAAAATTGTGCAAACATTTTGTTTATATTATATACCAGACAATCTGTTAAATATTAGATTTGCCAAAATATCATATAACTAGTGTTAGTTTCAGTGTCACGGTACAATGAGAAAATTACAATGTTTCAAAGTGTAGTTAATTGTTTTATGATCCTTCGTTTAAGATATGTTCCATCTGAGTGATACTTCAAGGATGAAGATGCGAATATGGTTTGCAAGAAAGCGTTTATGACGGGAGTGGGTGCGGTCTATCCTATAATGGTGTTCAAAAAATAGAAAACTAGAGGATTTCCACTAAAGAAATGCATGGTGCACCTTTTTTTCATTCCCACTTAAAGATCTTGAAATAAGAGTCCCACCTTCTCTTCTTCTGCGTTGTTGAATTTATTTGTTTCTGTTAGATCACGCTGTATGTGGTGGTGATATTTGGTATGAAAGACTGCCATTTTAAGTATTGCACACTCAAAATTTAAGGTTGAATTTGAAACATGTATCAGATAAAGATTATGTCTGTGACTTGGAACTGCATCTCCTTTTCTATAATATATGTTTTGGTATTAACCATTTCCATCTCTAAAACTGGTATATTTATTTTGTTGGTTTTGGTTTATTATTACCATAAGATTTGCATTTATGCACATATGGAGTTGCAGTAATTTAGTTTCTTATTTGTTTGATATTACATCGGATGGTGTTCTGGTGTTGTCTTTAGGGAATATTTTGTGGTACCTAAATGATTGTGTATGTTTATTATGTAAAATTGAGATTTTTAGAGTAGGAATCTTAGGTCACCTTGTAATTACGTCGATAGACACTTCCTTTTCTAGCTTTGGATGGGCAAACACTGTTCACTCCACCAATGGGAGAGTTTGAATTTTGCCCTTCCAACTAGTTAAATTTTGCCACGTGTTTTTCTCTCCAACCAATGGAAATTTGACATCTAGACTATTGCCTTTAGCCCAAGTTCTCCCATACCTTCCTGTGACAGTTTTGTACTCACGCCATCCTCTGCCATACCTACAGTGTGACGGTCACACCATCCTCTACCATATGTCTGCAGCGTTGGAAAGCATTATGTCAAGCCATCGCCAAAGGTAAGCATATGGTATCTCCACAGGTAAGCATCGAAGAGAACTGTCATGCTCTTTCACTGCGTAAAGGGTTATTTCATGTGCCTCTTTCCTACGTCCTATTGTCCACTAGAGGCACCGTTTCCAGTGCTACAAAGGCATGTCTTCTCACAGGGAGAAAGACAGAGATGCCAAGGAGAGTCAAAACCATCAGAATCATCCTAGATCTGATAAAAACCCTAGACTATTAAAACTTGTGAATAATTCCTTTTTTTTTCTATTTCTTCGAGCGTTTTGAGGTTACACGAAGCCATTTGTAAAATCAAAGATTTGTTTTGAGGATACATGGAGCCATTTGCAAAATCAGAGATTTGCATCGCCCATTATTCATTTGAGAGAAGATGAAGGTCAGTTAATTAATGGTTTTCATGTTCCTGTTTAGGTTTTATTAGTAAACTAAGTTACGTTACCCCAACTCATCTAAAAACCTTGAAAAAAAAAAGGAAACATATTTTTTGTTGTTGCTAGCCTCTAGGCAGTGTTTCCGGGTAAAGTGTAGATTTTGATGTGCATGTTATTTCCCATGGAAATCTCTACAGAGGGTTTGCAAATTAACAATGGTTGTCAGCGTTTGGATGGTTAATGAAGCCCATGAGGGATTTTCTTTCAGCACTCAACCTATATCCAAATTTTCAATTCAGTCAGTCATCACTCCTCCCAAGCTTATTTATGGTACAACAGTGTTAGGGACAGGTCTTTGGACCTTTCTGGCCATACAAATTCTATTTTAAATACTCTTTAAAACTATTAAGTTGTTTGGTGTGGTTTTAAAATCCAGAATAACATTTTGGGCTTTGACATAGTTATGAGTCTTCTGTTGAGGATATATGTGAAAATATACATCTCTGTTATGAGTTTAGATTTAGTGAGGCACGAATACTCTCTTTGAAGTGTTTTTTGATAGAACATAATGAAAATTGTTTGTAATCCCTAGATCTATGATAAAGTGTATAGGAAGCAATGGAAAGCGTATAGGAAGCAATGGCTTTATGCCTTAGGGTCATTTTGTTTTCATCTTTTGAAATGTTGAAACTTGCATCTGCAAAATGCACACTTCACTTATATATCTAATAAAAGGTTACCAATTTTTCCCATGGAATAAGAAAGTATATATGTCACTTGTCTCTGACAAGCAAACTGTAAAGTATTGAATGCATCATCAAAGGCAACAACATGGATCCATATCCATAAATATCGTGTCAGGATGTTCTCATCCTTTCCATCGTTGTTAATAGCACATCCATCCTTCAACTCTCAGTTGGTTGTCTCTTTATGCATATTACTAGCAAATGGACACCACAAGTAAGTCACATGTGAAATAGAGCCGTGAGGGGATTCCCCAACATTATTCAACTACAAATATTGATTTTTAGACATCGCTCAAATATATAATTTGTTACAATCATATACTAGGTTTTCTGAGAAAAAGAACACAACATCCAAAAGGCCAAATATTGGTGTCGTTTGCATAGAAAAGTAAGAGGTTTGGGGAAAAACAAGTTTCATTGCAGCAACAAACTAAAGGTTCTCAGGTCGTGGGGGTTGTTGGGTCAGGTGGAGAAGGTAAGACAACTCTAGTAAAAGAATTCTTCGAAAGGAAGAGTTCATATTATGGAAAATCCTGCATTTTATATGATGTAGTTAAGCACCCTTTATTCTCCTTGTTGAGCGAACTTCTTAAAGTTTTGAATCAATTTATCAAGCAATATCATCCTTGGCTTGCGATATATTGGTTTTTTTGTAGCTTTATATCAATCTGGTATAGTATATTATTGTGGTTGCATCTCACTAAAGAATTGCCAATACCAAGCAGTGATGAAGAACCAGATGAAGTGCCTATTGTTGATTCTGAGGATGAACTCAGTGACTCAAGCATTAAGAAAGGTGTAAGTACTTGTTTTCCCAACTTTCTGTAGGAAATGTTATGCATATATGCTGTCAAGTTGTCTATATAAAACTCAAAGTTGGGCTTGGCATAGTTATTCAATTTTATTCCAAAGTCATTCTCTATCATTGGTAGTTTCCTTGTATTTATCACAAAAAAATTATGTGTATGCCATTGGTGGATTCTATGCTTGAATTCACTCTTAAATATAAAAAAAAATTTGTGTCAGCTAGAAGGCTATCCAAACCCTTTGAAGTGTAGAACTGCAAGATAATTGAGAGAATCACTATAAGTACAATTATGGTCCGCAAAGTGTATCTATTTTTGTGATTCGATACCTTGTTGAATGGCCTATGCTCTTTACTTTTACTAATCATTCATTTCCATAAATACTTTAATTCTATTGAAGGATCTTGTATACTGGCCTATTGATTGCTATGGGACTCTCAGATCTGATTAGTTTATGACAAGAACATAGCAACACTATGTGCCTGCACTCTACATCCTTGGTAGTTGTATTTTCAAATCCATAAGTACATATTAATATTGAAAAATAACCAAAATAGGTCAATGGGGCCCAAAAAGTACATCAATCAGTGGAGAAACAAGTGGTGGATTTGATTCGGTGGTTATTATTTGGCGTAGATATCATGATTTTTTAAGAATTATCTGAGTAGAAGGTTGTCATGTTAAGCATCTTCTTCCTCTAAGATGACAGAGGAAGAAAAATAGACAATTGTTTTGACCACCGGAGAAAACAATTGACCATGTCAAAAGTCAGTTAATTCTAATAGTGGGAACTTTTTTAGTACTTTGGAAATGCATATTACTTACTCTTCCATGGAGTCCGTTATTCCCACAGTTTGTGCATATAATGGGTCTCAAAAAATTAAGCTTACCAAATCTTCACTAAACACAACACGTCAGAAGGCATCTGTTGCTTCTAACCAAAATCTAGAGTCATTGCATTTTAGTTTTGTGTTTAGAATATTTTCCTTGGATTTAAGATGTAAAATTTTTTGTCTATCCATATAATTCACCACTTTGAAAAACCATTATAGGTTCGCTGGAAGTTTTGAGGACCTAAATATGCTTAGGAAATTATTCTCCAGCAAACAAGTTGCATAAAAACAAGCTCGAAATTTTGTGGACCTAAATATGCTTAGGCAATTATGCTTGGGCAAATAAGATGGGCAAAATACGCTACGCAACTTGAAGCCTTTTTTTAGGGAGAGTGAAGTTGAAGACCTCCAAAGGGTCCTTACGTAATGCAAAGATCTTCACATAATGCCCAGGGAAACTTTTGCATAGGATTTCAAGTGTCTATGTTTACTTTTTGTAACTCCTTTTTTATTGGTTTCATAACCATGTTTTTAAAGCTCAAATTAGTGAGTTTTTTTTTTGTAAGCTTAGGTAGGACCCTCTCATTTTCAAGTTTTTACATGTCCATTATTCACCCCATTTCTGGGGAGGGTAGCACAAGAATTGAACCCAAGATCTCTGGTTCAGTGAGACTTCATTTCCACGGCCATGCCACTTGAGCTACCCCTTGCGGACCAGATTAGTGAGTTAATGTTTTGAAGTTTGGATTAATATGCTTCTCAACATGCATGTTTTGGTAGGTATTACAGGCATCATTTCATGGCACTTTATTTCAGTGGAGTTAATCCAATCTACATTCCCTTGGCGTAGCATTTGGGCCTTTTATTTTAGTGAACTCAATCCATTCCACATTCATGTGAGGTTGAAACAAATGCTACATTAAGGGAATGTGGAATAAATTAACTTCACGCTTCAATTCAAATATGCAGGTTGTGAAGTATATTTTTCGAACTTGAAAATACGAATTTACTAAACTAAGAACTTTAGAAACATAGTAATGCAACCATTTCAAAGAGGACTTTTGGCCAACAACACCCTTACACATTTATTGGCAACTGACCCTCATTGTCAGTTTCTTGTTTGTACATGAAGGATTTGACATAAAGACACCTTGTGGCTGTAAGGATCTAGTTTCATTGCAATTGAAGCACTTTCTCTTATTCATGGCACGATGTTACAAGACCAACTTCTGATTGGAGGGTTTTATTAGAGGGGTTAGATTGAATGCAAAGAGAACACCTTCCATTGAGATTTATAACATTCTTATTCATAGCACGCTCATACATGACCAACTTTTGATTAAAAAGTTAAGATGGATGGCAAAGAGAACCTTTTGATGAAAGCAGTTATAGCCACTCAAAATTAATTTTTGGTCAAATCTTATTTACATGAAGAATGCCATTTTGGATGTCCTCCCAAAATATTTTAGTACTTCCTTGAGAGTTGTAAAAGTTTAAAGATATCATGTTAAATATGTTATAATGTTATTTAAAATTAATTTTTGGTCCAACCTTATTTATATGAAGAATGTGATTGGGATGGTCCTTCCTTGAGAGTTGTAAAATTTTTCAAGGTATCATGTTAAATATGTTGCAATGTTATTCAATCTGGAAATTATCTTTGGTCGCCTTTCTAATGTAAGTCATTGTTGTGTGGGGCATAAAGAGAATGTTACTAGTGTTTGGATTTTTCTATAGTGTTAGTTATTTAGTTCTTTTGTATAGTACTTAGTTTTTTTTGTATTTTTGGCTTGTGATGCTTATTATCTAAGATATGCAGTTAAGATGGACACCTAACTATTCTTATTATATAAGATAAGCATCTTATGATGTAGGTGCCTAAGATGTTTAGCAAAGTGAAATTGAATTTAATATATTCCACATATATTGTGTGAAGTGTTGAGTGCTCTATGTTTACTATGTGCAAGGTCTAATGAAGGATATGAATATTTGGCTGATTTTGATGAACAAGACGATGACTATTGGTCATAGAATTCATATGGTCAACAAGTTGTAGGTAGCTTAGATGAAAATGGGGTTGACGACAAAAATTCTGTATTTTTGCCTCTTGACAAAGGGAAGCAACACAGTTTAAATAATGATATTTGTTCCTTTAATATGAATGGTACATGTTTAAAATCACATATGTTTGGTAAACATATTCCTAATGAGACGTCATTATAATCTGAATGCTTCTCGAGGAGAAGTCTCTCTCTGTCATCTACCATAAAATCAAGATCATGTACTTCACAACATTACAGTGTCAACAGTCGATCCCAAAGTGCCCCTGCTTTTGAAAATATACCTAATTAGTAATCAAAAACAAATTTATAGTAGCTTTCTAGTTGTATGTCTTGAAAATAGATAATCAGGTATGCTTAAGCAAAGTAGCTATATCTGCTACAATCCATTTGTAAACCAAGTGTAAATGCTGAGGAGTATCTCAAATAACAGTAGTAGTTGTCTCTAATTTCCAAGGGGCAACAATCAAATGAATGATTGTGTTGAATTGAACAGTTTTGAGAAGCATATTTACAACATTTTAACATAGGTATGCAATATCATTCATCAAATATGTCTACCGATGAAAGACTAGCCTACATTATATGTCTATGGGTTGTCTGTTTATGCATATTACTAGCAGATGAACACCACAAATAAGTCACAAGTGAAATAGAGTCATGAGGGGATTCCCCAACTTTGTTCAACTGCAAATGTTGATTTTTAGACATCTCTCAAATATATAATTTGTTACAATCATATACTAGGTTTTCTGAGAAAAAGAACACAACATGAACAAAGTCACAATAGAGAACCTATTTCCACAAATTTCCTTACCATAGCAGTCCCACAACACATTCTGTATAATTCAGCGTTTTGCGTTTCTGACATCGCTGCCATTGATGGTGGTGCAGACTCTAGTACCATTCCCAGAACATTCAAAATGGAACTCTTCCAAATATAGATAAGAGAACAAAAGTGCAATCAAAATAAAGTAATAAAAACAACAAAAAGGCAGCAAGTTCTTGAACTACATGCAAAAGAATGCTTCCTAATACTACAAAGTAAATCTATCAATTTCAACATCCTATCCCTGCATAATAGCATTAGGAAGCAACGAATTAAAGAGTCAGTGACTGCACTTGCCTCAGGGCCCTCCAACTGAATAGCACTAAAGTAGCTTGCATCATACAATAGTGCCCTCGACTTGGACCATTTCAACACAACCCTTGATCCTCTGCCTCTACATTTTAAAGCATTTTTAATCAAGGGGATGCATACTGAGATCCCCCTAGCCTAAGACATTACTATAATCCAATTTCCTGTTGTAGGAAAAGTGAAGGCTTATCTTTTATCTCTGGAATTTTCATTGGCAATTTTATAAAATACTTTGGCATTAAATTGCATTCGTTTTCACCACTCTGAATATACTGAATTTCACTTGAGCATCTGCATGTTGTGTACTGGTACAATATTTCAAATTTTAAAAGTTTACAAAGATGATCTACGCCTCAAGAAAGAAACAAATGATTCAAGCATTTTAACAATACATTCTCAGAAGATGCGATCACTGATTTTACTTTGAAGGTCATTCTGTTCAAATGGGAATATGTGTCAAGAAGTTAACACATCTGCAAAACTTGAAACCTGTGTCCAATGGGACAACACTATCCAGCAGGAGGGAGTATGTCCGCTTTAAGTTCTCTTCATTTACTTAGTTTAATTTTGGCACATTATTAACCTAAAATGCAGTGTTTTGGGGCTGTACTTTGCAAATAAAATGATCAAAGTTGTATTTTGTATGTAAATTCGTTTCTTGATGTTATGACGCACTGCGAGTGTCATATATGTTGGCAATACGAAAACAGAGAGATACAATTTGAGAAAATAGGCAGACACAGCAAATCCAAATTCTAAACTTGCACAAAACTTTGCAGACAACATTTCCGACAAGCTTTTTAATGATGGTGAATTCCCAAAATTAGCAATTTCTCGAAAAATAAACTTCTATTAAAGACAGGCTGAGCATTCTGTCAAACTCATTATCCTTCAAACGCATGAAAGTATGAGATGGTTCATTGATGCTTACCTGCCAAAAAGCCCCAACGGAAGATAGTTGCCCCATTTCTTAATCATTTTGAATCTCTTGGCATTCGAGAAATACATTACAAGCCTTGGAGTGTCGTCTCTAGAGTATCCAAAACCACAAACACTCCCACCTTTGAGCTCAATTCTTCTGGCTCCAGGTTCACATATGTATGTACCTTGTACCTATAACCAATCTACACAATACATTGTCTAGATTTAATATGTCATTATAAACATGCCATTATACACATTATACAGTATAGATCACTATTAGCAAGTTGTAAAAGGTATCTTGAGTTTCACTCATTTAATTTCAATACACCTTTACATACTACACACTGTGAATCACTGATAGGCTGTAGAATATTTCTTGCTGCACTTTTGGTCCAACTATAAATATTATCTTAGGTTATTGTGATTATTATGTATTTTATAACTATTTTATTTGTTTACTCTATAGCTGTTTTATTTGTTTATTAAGCCATGAATATTACATCCTCTATAGCTATTTTATTTGTTCATTGAACTATAGCATTTTGATTTTATTTGAAAGCCCTCAAAATAGTATGTATTCAATATGTTGTTATTGAGACGTATGTTGAAACTGCATCTTATTGTGACTCCATTCCCAAGCATCTCTATAGATTTGACAATGAGTGTATTATGTTATATAATAGTTAGAGATTTTTAAATAGTGGTTCATAGTACATAGTTACAAAACACTCCTGAGTTTTCAAAAAAAAAAAATATGCATTCCATTTGGCCCCAGACTAATATATGCCATAGGATTTCTCCCAGTGGAAAGATATGCTTATGGATGAGTGCAAAAAAAAATTTGCCTAGAAAGTTAAGATCTTTTCAATTCTTTTATAACTGAAATCTCTGACCTGAACACTGCCTTTCATTTTCAATTATCTGAATTACTTTGCATTTTCCTTTATATATGCCACCTAGTTTTTTGCATGCTTATTTTAAATATATAAATGTTGTGTTTTTGATGTACTTTGAGGTCCATGTTTAAAAATAAATAAAATTTAACATGTTTTAGGACTATGTAATGGATCTTTGGCAAACCAGTGTTTTCAAATTAGAAGTTGTTATTCTTTAGTGATTCGTCTTGTGGGGAAGAGTTTGGACTAATTCAGTTGTTTGAACCAATTTTGTAGTAACAGTTGCTCTTCAAGTGGAAAGAGATATGTTAAATAGATATTTCAAAATATATTTGTGATACCATGCACCTTGAATTCACTATCAATGGTGTTTGTGATGTAAATTGCAAAGTATCGTGTCTCAGTTGTGGTACTAACCTCAATAGGAACAGTTGCACCGAAGGAACCCAAAACGAATATGTTACTTATGGGCCATTAAGAGCATTGAAGAAACAAATGAAAAAGCAGTAAAATATTATTCACATGGTTAACATAAGAAGTATTTATTTCCGTGTTACTATGATTTTTTTAGGGAAATAGGTTTTTAGATAAAGCAAAGGGAGATGGTGAAATTGGTGAGGATGAAGAAGAGACTAAGAGTGACTTGGATGACAAAATGCATTTCCCTAAAGAGGAGAAAGAAATAGATATTTCAAAATATGTTCGCGATACCGTGCACCTTGAATTCACTATCAATGGTGTTTGTGATGTAAATTGCAAAGGATTATGTCTCAATTGTGGTATGGGCCATTAGGGGCGTTGAAGAAACAAATGAAAAAGCAGTGAAATGTTATTCACATGGTTAACATAACAAGTATTTACTTCCGTGTTACTGTGATTTTTTAGGGAAATAGGTTTTTAGATAAAGCAAAGGGAGATGGTGAAATTGGTGAGGATGAAGAAGAGACTAAGATTGACTTGGATGACCAAATGCATTTCCCTGCAGAGGAGAAAGAAATAGATATTTCAAAATATATTCACTATACCGTGCACCTTGAATTCACTATCAATGGTGTTTGTGATGTAAATTACAAAGGACTATGTATCAGTTGTGGTACTGACCTTAATAGGAACAGTTGCACCTATGGAACCCAAAACAAATATGTTGCTTATGGGCCGTTAGGGGTGTTGAAGAAACAAATGCAAAAGCAATAAAATGTTATTCACATGGTTAACATAACAGGTATTTACTTCCGTGTTACTCTGATTTTTTTTAGGGAAATAGGTTTTTCTTTTTGAAAATGATGCTTCTATGAATAAGAGAAAGCCATCTTTATGCAAAGTTATCATCGGCTTCCCAAATCCCTAGGGATTTAAGCGGAGATGAAAAGTCTTAAAAAAAGATGAAAGGATGGCCAAACCTCAAAAGCTTAATTCACCAATTAGCATAATCCACAAAAATGAATTTGCTAAAAAACGAAGTTAATTACATGCTTCACTCTTTCATATGGAATATTACAGGAAATGATATGAGATATTATCCTACAAGGGAGAGGATATGATTTGTATTTCTTTTCTATGATGAAAATCCATCGTAAATTTGTATTTATTTTGTTTTTATTTATCTAGCATTACTTTCTATTTCAATCTAGCTATTTGTTATTATAACCCACACAGATTATCGACGGTTTTCTGCACCTCCTAGTGAAAATGCTAGTTAATAATAGGAGAGCCAAGTCACATCAATGCCTTCTAAGTTTTTAGAAATTGTGATTGAATATTTTAAAGTTTGTTTTTTTTTTGTTATTTATGTTCAGTTTTTAGGGGGATGTGTGGTTATGCTCTTTATCTTATTTAGAAATGGTGTCATGTTAAACGATGGTGATGCACAGATCTATATTCCTAAAGAATAATATAAATTGTTTTTGGTTTACTACTTGGAATGAAAGCACGAGAAACCCCAATGTACTTCCCCATATTTCGTGGATAGTAAACTGGGTAAACCACCGACCCTGTTTATAGGGCCTCGCACAAAGAGATTTGAATCTATGATTAACAATAGCTAGCAATCCAAACACTAGACATGCAACTGCAACCCTGGCATCTTAATGTGCCTTAAAGGTGCAAGTGTCTTAAGAGAAGTAAGGGTTGTATGAAGGCATTTGTTCTGAATGAATAAGTGAGTTCTCACCAAATCTGGTGAGCATAATCGATATTATGCATCTATCCACACCTTCGTTATTTTCAGTACAAACATCTGATCCATCATTCTTTCCCACTCAATACTTGAATTAGGTCGGATATCTCTTGAAAAGCTATGTAGTCGCAAATCCAAATGTACAAAGAGAGATAATATTGTGTACAGTTCCTCCTATATGTTAGTTTTACCACTGGTATCGAATCACTTCGGAAAGGGATAACGCTATGTGTGTTGATCATCCTTTTAATTTGTGCTGCTATAATGATATTGATTCATGTGTACCCATCTGTTTGAACAGAACCATTAGCTCATATAGTGCAAGACTCATTCCCTTCCCTTCATATGGTTGATCTAGTAGCATCTATTGATTCCATAAATTACACAGTTCAGTGCTTAAAAGAAACTAGAGCTCCTTATAGTTGGTGTTGTGAATAAAAGCGGAATTTTCTCTATTTTATTTATTCCTATAGCTACAACGATGCGCTCAACATGACACCTCCATCAAATCTATATGGACACCTAAAAACTGCATGTTGATGACCAACAAAAGACATTTGTGACATCTAGTTTTCACCGGGTGCCATCAATTTTTTGTTAATAGAATTCATCATCACAACAATTTTGGACACTACCAAAGGTATAACTTGATTTCAAAACTAATCCTATTCGTATTATCATGAAAGTGCATTTTTTCATTGTAAAATAATTAGTATATGATATTTATACATATAAATATCAAAAATATGAAAATTAGAGCGCACCCTAGAGATGCATCTTTTTTCTCTTTACGAACAAGTTCCAGTATAATCAGTGGGTGTTCTTATTGCCATGGGTGCTACTATTATCTCTTTTGATCCCTATAGTGGTCTCTATGATGAACCCTAATCACAACGTAGAGAACAATGTGAATTTAACTATGTGTTGAATTTGATAACTTATGCGAGTCTTATTTGATAAATTCTATACGTCTTTGGTGAACCCGCCAAGATTTTACAATGTTTTATAACTTAGTAAAAGATTCACCAAGACTTTACAAATTTTTATTATTTAGTGAAATATTCACCGAGATCTTACAAGTTTTTATAATTTAGTGAAATATTCACGATGATTTTACAAGGTAATATAATCTGGTGAGGGATTCGCCAAAAAATTTATATATACATATTATATTATTGATAAAATTGCCTTTCATTTTCCTATGTATCATGGGGATTCACCCATTTATTATACATATAAATTTATGGGGGTTCTTAAAATTATCCCTATTGTCCTTTGTGTCTCATTGTCCTCTTTTCTCTGCATTCTGTTTTATGACCATGTTGTTGGATATATGTTGAAAAACACACTCGTTGTCCCACTTAGCAGAAGCGAAATGTATATTTTAATGTTTGTTGATCTGGGTCATTTTTCCTGGCAGATTCCATCTGGGTCGTTGATCCGAGCCTGTTGTTATCACAATCATAATACAAGAGGGGGGCCTTTTACCATATTCCATAATGTTTTGCTGACGGGTTGGACCTGAAACTGTAACAAATTGTAATATATAAAATATCGCATCCATAACAATCACAAGTCGGAAGGGGCTTCGACTGCAGAGGAACTTGTGACTTGAGTGGTCCCTGATTACAATATCGCAATTGACGGGGGGAGGAGTTATCGCAATTGGCGAGCGGGACTTATCACAATCAGTGGGGAGAGAACTGTCGCAATCGGCGAGGGGAGACAGAGCTTTGTGATCGACGAGGGGAGACAGAAATTTGTGATCGGTGAGGGGAGACTTATCGCAATCGGCCGGTTGGACAGAGCTTTGTGACATCGGAGGAAGAACTTGTGATATGTGATATCGCAATCACAAAATGGAAGAGGAGACAAGCAGTTGTTATATTGATTTATGTGATATGCCGACACGTGGCATGTGGTCCTAGTTTGTTGCAGCATGAGTGGTGTGATGTTTATGTTATATATAATGCAATATATATATAATAAAAAGGATGAGGCATGGTTTATGAAAAAAAATAAAGGGGAATGGGGAACATGGCTAGAGTTGGAATATTAAATGGATTTTGGCTAGAGTTTCAATGTATAACAAAATGGAAATGTGGCTAGAGGGATATATAAAGGGAAAAATGGGGTTTGTGAAAGAAATGGTGTTTTATAGAGAATATGGGAATTTATCCAAAACAAATTAGACTGGACCTGCCATTCCTTCTTTAATCTCCAATTTGCAAAGCACGACAACCTTTTTCGAAAAAGCAACAGATAGATGCAAATGATTAATCAAACTAACAAATTATTTCTAGGGGTTATCATGGATAACAATGGCTCCAGTGGGTATGTTGCACCCATGTGGTGCAACAAAGAACCAATAGACCAGTTGTCTTATTGAAAACTGAAAAATTGACGACATAATTACCAAGTTTTTATGGCCTTTACTTCGGGCTCAAACTTGTCAAATATATCATCCACACCTGCAAATGAGAAAAACAAAAAAATGGAATACATACAATGGTATTTCTTTCAACTGGATCAAGAGATATAATGTTTCATAAACCTACCATTAATAGGTCCTCTTGCATATAGTTGACCATCCATCTCTTGTAATATAAATGTATTATTCCCATGATAGGTTGAAAACTTATACAGCCCCTTTCGGAGATTCTCAAACTTGTCATGTTTTCCTTTATCTTCAATCTTAGCTTCCCACTTCAAAACTACATCTTAAGGACTGAAATTTTCTTCTTTGATATTTTTGTCGAAAGAATTTTTTATTTTGTTATGAGATTGTTGATGATTATTGTAAACTTCTTCTCGTTTTTCCTGCACAGAAAATTAGTTGGCTGATCCTCCTTTGGATAGAATTTGGTTCTTCTTCTAGTCCCTGCAAGAGTTTCATGACTAGAACTCCAAGAGAACTAGGAAAAACAGCTTTAGTTCCATAAACTATCTAATAAGGAGAAACCCCTATAGATCTTTTAGTACAAATTCTGTCAACCCATAAAGAAAATTTAAGCTTTAAATGCCATGGCCTTTTATTTCCCAGCAAAATATTTTTGATGATTCTAACTAGGCTTTTGTTGGAAGAGTCAACTAAGCCATTACCTTGGAGGTAATAAATTGTAGAATGACCAAGAGTGATATTATACTCGTTACAAAAAATTACCAACCTTTTTTATTTGAAAGCCTGAGCATTGTCAGTGATGATCTTCATGGGGCAGCCAAATCTCAACATGATGTTATTTTCTAGAAATTGAATAATGACTGCATCTGTAGCTTGTCTTGTGGGAATTGATTCAATCCATTTTGTGAAGTAATCAGTCGCTATTAAGATCCACCGGTGTTGGCCTGAAGATGTAGGATGCATTTTGCCAATAAAATCTAACCCCCACTGTTGGAAAGGGCTTCCACAAAAACAAGTTTCAAAGGAAATGAGAGTAATTTCCTTTTTCCTTCAAATATTTGACATTCATGATAAGCATCAACCTTTTTGTATACATCTTTGAACATTGAAGGCCAATAAAATCCTGCTCTGAGTATCTTATTCATTGTTTGTCTCCAGTGATGATGACCTCCACAATCACCTTTATGAAACTCTTCAATCACTTTTTCAACTTCATCTTCCAATAGACAGTTAAGAAGTATTCCACTTGAATCTTTCCAATACAAACATTTATTCAAAATACAATATCTCACTAATTTTAACTTAACAAATCTGGATTTTGACTTTGTTAGTTCAGGAGGAGCTCTATGATTTTGAAGTACAAAGATACCATATTTATACCAATCTGACATTGTAAACTTTTCTTCAACAAAGATCAACTCTTTCATCATCAATTGTATCTGAATTTTTTGTTATAAAATTAATATCTAGGCAATCAAAATTTGATTAAGTCATCAACTTTTCCAATCCTTATTCTTTTACCAATTTTGTAGGCCTAATTTCCAAATCATACTCCAACAAAGTAGCAAGCCATTTACTACTTTTACCATTTGGATCAGCTTGAGTTAATATGTATTTTACTACAACATTAGGTACATAAGAAACAAGGTGTGACTGAATGAAATACACCCTGAAATCTTTAAGAGCTTTCACCAAAGCATAAGATTTCTTCTCCATGATGTTATATTTCAATTCAGAATTTCCAAGTGTTCTATTGAAAAATGAAATAGGTTGTCAATAATCTTGTTTTCCTTTCTGCAACAATACTCCAACAATTTTGTGTTTTGAAGCAAAAATAAAACCCAAAAAATGGTTTGAAAAATCATGATTTATGAGGACTGGAGCCTGAGTAAGAGAATTTTTTATTTCTTCAAATGAATGTTTAGCCATTGATGTCCATTTATTATCACAATATTTCCTAAGCATTTTTGTTGTGTGTTTCACAATTTTCTTTTCACAAAATTCACTTTGCCTAAAAAATATTGGATTTCTTTTCTATTTCTGGGAAGACCAATTTTTTGGATAGCAGAAGCCCTACTTGGATCAATCTTAATTCCTTCCTTTGATATAATATGATCCAACAACTTTCCCTTTGTGAAAGCAAAAATACTCTTAGTTGGGTTTAAATAGATACCGAATTTTTTGCATTTTTGAAAGACTTTCTCCAAGTGCTTGAGATGTTCTTATTCTTTTTTAGAAAACACAGTGATACGATACAAATATACCACTACAAACCTGTTTATCTCATCTACAAATGTAATGTCCATACCTCTTTGAAAAGTTTCCCCTACATTCATAAGTCCAAAAGGCATCGTTGCATATATAAAGGTTCCCCAGGGTGTGGTAAAAGTTGTCTTCTCTTGATCATCATGATGTACCAATATCTGATTATAGCCTGAGAAGCCATCTAGAATTCACATCCTTTGTGATCCTACAATGTTCTGCAAAATATGATCCGTTTTGGGAAGTGGATAATAATCTTTTGATGAAGCTTTATTCAACTTCCTAAAATCAATGCATATCCTGATTTCCCCATTCTTCTTTCCCATGGGTACCCGGTTAGCCAACCACTTGGAAAACCTCAATGGTACTATGATCTTTGCTTCAAACAAATTTATTATCTCCTTTTTAATCAATAGCAAAAGCAATGGATTTATCCTTCTCGTTTTTTGCTTGAAAGGTTTTTCATTTTCTTTTATTGGTATCATATGTTGAATAACATTTGGATCATAGGTTTTTAAATCAGCATAACTCCATAAAAAATATCTACGTATTTCTTCATCAAAACTATATATTTTTGTTTTTCCTCAAGAGAGAAATTTGGATAACTTGACATTCTTTGGATTTTCTGTAGTACCAAGATTATAAGTTTCAGCCTCCTCATCATCATATTTTATCTTTGGGTTTTTGGCCACATCATTCTAGTCAAATAAATTTTCAAGGGGAATTAGTCCCTTTAGAATACAATTGTTTTTTAGTTAAACAACTTCAGTATTGGCTTCTGTTTCAATAAATATGTTTTGTTGGTCAACTTTAATAGATTCAAATTCTTCTTTCAATTCCAGAAAATTTCAAACTTGTTGCTTGCCATTTTGTTATGTTATCAGGTATAGCAAGCCTATACCTAGTTTGAACTTCATATCTATTGCTGGAATGAATTGGAATTGTAAATAGACTTGCTGAAACAGCGAAAGAATCTGCAACACTATTATGTTCTCTAGGCTTGATGGTAAAATTATATTCTTCAAAATTTTCCAATAATTCAAGAATTAGATTTATGTATGCTCTCATTCTAACATCCTTGGTTTGATAGGTGTTGTTAACTTGTTTGATGACCAATTCAGAATCACCAAAAATAGATATTTTCTTAGCACCTAAATTCTTCAATACTTCTAAGCCCAAAACCAATGCTTCATACTCTACCATATTATTTGTGCAAACAAAATTGAGTTTATAAGAACAAACCTTACTTTCATCTCCTGGGATAATGATCCATATGCCTTCACCAGCTCCATCTCTTCCTGCAACACCATCAAAGCTAATTTTCCACCACCCTTTCCTATCAATTTCTTCAACTTGCTGCTCCTTTTCTGCATGCTAATTTTTTGTGTGTTGGTGCCTCTAACTCGTAGCATCAACATTGTGGATAACCACCCGGTCCAGACCTTAGTACAACTCCTTTTCCGTTTGGAGTGGTGGCTCCGACTGAATGTTATGGGACCAGTTTCCCAATAATGTATGGTTTGATGAATGAGTGTTTTAAATATATAACAAAGATGATATGTGATTTAATCTATAACTCTGAAAATATACAAATATATCTATTTAACCCGGGTAATCTTATAACAATGTGATTTTTCATAATTCCTAGCAGACAAATAATCATATAGATGGTTTACTTATCCATCGAAAGATGCATTTAAATAATGACTACTTTGTTTAAGAAATTAAGCAAAGTAATTATAAAAATATATCGCATGACATACTTGTATTTATTGTTGACATATATCTCTAATATAACAATTCTAAATCATTCACAAGTGACTCAACATAGAATTTCTTGAAGCATGTTAATAGATCAACAATAGTTAATTAAATGAAATGCTAATTACATAAAGAACGAGACAAAAAGAATAGTGATAGGAATACCGCATGCATTTGAGTCTTGATATGTAAGTAACATTCTGATTCCACCTTTTTATTCCAAAAACTTCCAAGAGATACAAAAATTCAGGTCCTGAAAATGTTCTTTCACAAAAATTTGAAACCTTGATCCACTGCTTATAAAAATTAAATTAAGAAGTGCAGAAGTGCAACTTCTCAAGTCTAGTTTTTGTACAAATCGAGGACCTTTTCTCCACTAACCTGGAAGAGTTTATATAATGGAATTAAAACAAACTGTCTACAAAACTCGCTGAAAGTTGTTGGAGCTTCCACTCATTAAATCTGGGATTTGAATTGCAAAAATAATTATGTGATTGCATTCTGAAAAGATTCTTCATATCTATTTCTTCTCCTGTATAAGTAATTGACAAATTGGAAGCATGTTTTGAATTTTCGGAGGGTGACTCATCCTGGAGTGTAGTTGTCCCGTGTATGTGGCATCTAAAAGCTCGGGGATCATATGACCAACAACATTGGCAAGGAATTTGATGGTCATCTATTGGTTGTGCGGCTTGACCAAAAAGGACCAATATGCATCCCATTTGAGGCTTTGTATTATGTTGAGTTATTCATCTTTGGTGGCCAAATCTTGCTTCCATTCATTTTCTAACACTTTCGCCTTTAGAAGATTACCTGGGGAATAATCGGAAATTAAATTGGCTCCATATAAACCATCATTTATCATTTCAATCACATTATTCATTGTAGACCTAGCCCCGAAGGTAGCCCTTTCTGCCTTTATCAGCTATGTTTCCCACTCCGAAAACAATATTTCTTTATGTGACTCTTGAATTTTTGGTAGGTTAGTAGCTATTCCTTCTACTATGCTTTGCCAAGAGAGGTAATTTGTGACCTTCTCATCTGGATCCTCAAATTCTAATCTGGTATTAACTGCTTGATCAATCAGTGATGTGGTTATGATGCATAATGGGTCGATAAGAGATATTTTATGGCAAAGTAGATTGAGTTGTTGAGATAAGGCTTTATTTGCTTCTAGGGCTTCCTTCTTAAATTCCTCAACCTTGGGATAATCTCTGAATTGTTCTATACAGAGTTGTAGCTGTGTGATTTACTCCTCTTTAGTCCTAATTTCTTGTTGATGTGTCAATTGAAGTTGTTCGAGCTTTTGAGACAATTGTTGCTGTTTTTGGATGGCATGTTGGTCGATCTTCTGTTTCTCCAGGTTTAATTGTTCATCAAGCTGCTCATTCTTTTGTTTTTCTTCTTCCACTGTTCTTCAAGCCGATTAATTTTCTGTTGTTCTACTGTTGCCTGTTCCTCAAGCTAACTAATCCTTTGATCCTTTTCCTTGAACAATTGGTTAACCTCAGTTGCCTTATCAATTGTGGCGGCTGTGTATGCCCCTGCAAATTGAGATAACTTAGTCAAATCCTCAGAAGGATTGACTTCTAAATCCTTCCATAAAACATTCATAAATTCAGATTGAGGAATTGTGGAGGATGTTTGGTCTATTTTCATTTTTTTTTCTTTTTTCTTTTGACTACAGCCCTGTGTTTTGGACTGTAAAATACATCCAATGGTGGTATTTCCTCAATATTCAATATAATTTCTCCTGAAGGGTTTTCAGGAATTATTTCAATCTCTTTCTGAGCTATGTCTTTATTGGGTGTTACTTCAATCACACTATCAGGAATGGTGGGTCATTGTGTCGCAGTCAATGCTGATGTGGTAATGTTTTGGGGATCGCTCTAGCTTTTGATCTGTTGATCAAATTGCTCCCATTCTTTTATAAAGATGGGGTCAATATGATCATCTGTGCTAAGGGGTTCACTAGTCTTTCCACATGTTTCCCCTTCCCCGAAAATCTCTTCAATAGTTTGCTCCTCGTTGTGCTTTGCTTGCTGAATAATAGGGGTAGTATTTAGTAAGTCTAGAGGTACTGTCAGTAACCTCTGTGTCTTGTATTCCATGAATTTTTCCATCTTCTCAGCTCCCAATTTGAATCTTTCCAGATGACTTACTTGTGAGAATAATTCCGATGAAGCGAATAAGTCATCAAACTCATCCTTCTCATGTATAAATTTACTAATTTTCACCTGACTGGTGAAATTGAAAGCGACCTTATTTGGATCATATTGTCTTTTAGGAATTATCGCTAGACCCAGATCCTTTGTTTTCTCTGCTTTTTTCTCAGCATGTTTAAAATCATGCAATGTGTAAGTGCCACAACGGAGGGGAAATGGAGGCCATACTTGTTTCTTAGAATCTTTAAGGTTTCTAGACATCCCTTTTTCCACTATCTAGTAAGCTATTTCCCTAGATAATAGCTTATCAAGGATGTAGAGTGGAAGGACATGAGGGTCAATAATACTGCCACAAATTCTAATATAAGTGAACTTCTCCTCCCCGAACCAACTGCCAATTGAAGTTAAGTCAATGCTAGCCTCATCAGACAACCAAGGAGCAGGTTTATTAAAGATGGCTTGATGGGCAGGTAAAATGAAACCATGGAAAATCTTGTATAAATGATTTTTGTAGTCAGAATTCCATAAATATTTATGATAAATATGAATGGGGGTTGGATCCTGAACAATCCATTTCCACCCTAGGATGGGAAAATCGGAATTAAAACAGATTGTGTCCATTATGTAGGCGCTCATATAGAATGGGGGCACAATTCTGGTGGAGACAGATCTGTTCCTTCTATAATCTAGTATTTGACTGGCCATTTTATCTAATAGAATGGTTGCCCAATCCATAATAAAGGAGTTGATTGTTGCTTCTATTAATGGAACCATTTCTATAAAAAATCTAGCAGAATCGGGGCTTCCAAAGAGCCTACATACCATAGGCAGCATAACAATACAGAGATGCTAAGGAGTCCACAGAGCACATACCAGAGGATTCATGTTTATGCTTATTTGGAAAATGTCTCCACTGTTTGATAGGGTCTGACTCTATGTCATTCTCCTTAGCGAAAGCTTCTAGGAATGATTTGTTGTAGTGTCGTTGGGGATCCGGCAAGTGATACATTCTCTTGACATCTTCAGGTTTGAATGTCCCGAACATCCTCCCATCGGCTGTGAAGAAAGCTCTGCCTGTGATATTAATACTTTCGATTACCCATCTCACTAGATCATTATATGGTAAAAGTTTTGCTCAGGCTGCTATTCTATGAAAGGAGGAGCTGGCCAAATTGTTGAGTGTGCTTTCTGTTCAATCAGTTCCATCAGTTGTTGCTTCTTCCTCTATCTCAATTAGATTTTCTGCTTCAAGTAAAGCATATATGCCTTCCCACGAGATTTTACCAAGGCCTTGACAGGTAGTATCTGCAATTAACACCAATTTTGCTAGTCCTTGTTCTACTGTAATGGGGGCCTTTGCCTTTCAATATTTCTTAGACATCTTGCCCAACTGTGCAATTCTGGATCAGCTCTGCAAAATGAGGAAGAAGAGCATAACAATCGAAAAATTTGAGAGGAGATAATACACAAATTACAGACCAAAAGCAATTATGTACATTAGATGCCAAAGATCTTATATTGTACATAGTTACCACGGATGAAATCCTTAAAGGACTTAACCATAACTGCTCCTTAATATTTTACCGTAACTTCCAACGTGAAACTTTAATGCTGAAGCCATTTGTCGCATAGCAAGTTTTGTAACGGTCCTTTTTAGAATAGGTGTCGTGACTCTACAATTTGCGATTAGCGATTGTATTATTTTAATATTTGTGTAATAATCGTGTATCGCAATTCGGGAGTTACAAGCACCATGCTTAAAATGTATGTTTGCATAATTGCGATTGCGATGAGTGTTGAGCTGGCATGTGAAGACGACAGGTTTCAAACTTGGAAATTCACGCTATTTCTTTATAATCAATTTATTTTATAACTCGCTTTTATTGAGAGCACGATATGCGATAATTAAATCGCATCGGAAGATTTCAAGGGAGTTTTTCGGATGCTTCCCTATGAATCAACGATATGCGATTGCAATAGCCTTATCGCATCGCAAGATTTCAATGAAACGTTATAAGTCATTCCTTGGGATATATGATATGTGCGACACGATAGTTTTATCACATTGTATATATAAATGGCTTACTTTGATAAAAACTTCGCGATGAGGGTTCTATTATGACTTTAATCGCATCACACTTTTCTAAATGGATGTTCACGGGTTCTAAAGAATTGTGATTTGCGATGAGAAGTCCTAAATACTTATAAAGCAATTTTTTATATGACTTTTATTTTATTTTACTCAAAGTTTTATTTCTTTTATTCATATTCTAAAGGGGACCCATTTCTTATTTGGCATTATAAGATTAAGATTTAAAAATTGAAATGGGGGGGTTGATGTATAGCACAACACTGTTTTGTTGATGATTTCATTGAAGAGTATAGGTGAGCCCAATTTAGTCTCCACTGTGTATACTAGAAATTTTTGAGGTTTGTCCTTGTTGTTGATCATATATGCCATCCTAGACTCTCTGTATAATCTCCTTTGTTCACCAAAAACCGGGATAGTATCGTAAGTCATATCCATTTATATGTTTCCTTTGACTTTGGTAGCCCGTGATCTAGATAGAAACATGCCAAACTTTGGTGGAATATCAGCCACAATAATATCCATCAATATAGTCTTAGAAGGAATTTGACTCAAGCCAACAACCACATCTTTGATTAGACCTATACATTTTACCCTTTTTGAATCAAAAGAAAATAAGTCTTTGTATGGCCTGGTTATATCTAAACCCAATCTCTCCTTGATGACCTTAGTCATAAGATTGTGTGATGCCCCTGAATCTAACATAGCATTATGTAGTGTCATGTCATGGATGTTTAAACTCACATAGAAAGGTGGTACCTCTCAATTTTGCTCATCTTCTGCTCTTGGCCCTAGAACACAGTAGGATGATCTTCTTGCAAATTCAAAATATTAGATGATCCAACTTCAGTGTCAAGCATTTTAACATGAAACTTTCTATACTTTGTAACCCTTATTATTTCTCCAAAGGGGACATCAATCTTTATCTTTGTGATTTCATTCTCTAAGTTTAAAATTAGTTGTGTCTTCTCAACTTCCTTTGCAACAGTTTCCTTCTTTTGTTATGTAACCTTTGGAGCATCTTTCTTAGGCTGATTTTTATTTGCAACTATAGGAACATTTTTGTTTCTCAGATTATACTTCTTTTGTATCTCTAGAATAGCATGTTGATAGCCTTCTAAGTATTTTGACTGTGACTCAATTTCATCACCACCCAAGTCATTATTAGACTCATCATGTTCTTCTTTTGTTAAAAACATTCCTTTTTCATCTTCATCTAAGCAATGAATGGTATATTCTCGAATCTCTAGTTGCATTTGCTTGTTATCTGCCATGTTTTAATGGAAAGGAGGCCTAACTTGTTGGTCAGGTTGATTTCTCTGTTCTCTTTTCCTATGTTGAATTTTAACCCTTCTGAAATTTGGATTTCTAACTTGTGTTTCGGGTTGTGCAGTAGGATGATTATTCCCAAGGGCCGGTCTATTCATGAGCCTCTCCATTGTTTTCATGATGGTATCAAATTTAGCATCAGAAGATGTAGAAGGTTGTTCTTCCTCTGTTAATTTTCCTTTACCAAGTTTACACCTCTTTGTTGTAGCCATATTAACTTCCACTTTCACAGCATCATTCTGCATGTCAGCTAAGGTAGCATACTCTCTCTCTCTCTGTCTCTCTTAATAGGATGGAAAAATCATGATCAAGGGCCTCTGCATAATGTAACTGAGCAGCTCTTGAGGGAGGCTTAATGTGAGCAGGAACGGAATTATAGACTTTATTGAATCTTTTTGAAAAACCTTGTACGGATTCATGGCTTGCTTTCTTCAAATTGTTATATTCAGTCAAAGCTTGTACAAGATTAACTTTACTTCCCCATTTCCTTAGGAAAGTGCATTCTAATTCATTCCAATCATGTAAACTTCTAGGGGTTAAAGCATTGAACCATTTTTTCACCTCACCATTGAAACTATGTACAAAAGCCTTATTTTAACATCTTCATAATCTACCTCTTCCAAGTCTATAAAGTCATTGAACCGATCAACATGTTGTTTTCCAATTATTCCCTCTTCACTTCCAAAATTTTTTATTCTAATGGAGTACCCTTGAGATAAGTCATGAAGTACGATTGGTAAAACAAGAGGAGCATATCTAGCAGGGCCTGCCATAGCAGAAGTAATAACAGAAATTCCATCAGGAGGGGTTAAAATGAAACTAGTATAGGTAGTGATGAAAGCAGATGTACTCGATGGGGCTTGAGTGATAGAGAATTTTGTTTTCGAATTAAAGGTAATTCTTTCAAGTAAAGGGAAACTAATTTATTTTCTTGACAAAAGTTCAAAAGGATCAAATTCTTTTAGTTTTTATAAATACTCTTGTTCAAGTGACAATTTTGATGCAACAATTTCCCAAAACCTATCTTTAACTTCTTTAGGAACCTCAAAAATATAATCTAACTCTAGTTTTGGTAAATCATTCTCTGATTTAAATCTGAGTAATATAGGCTTATACTCTTCATCAAATCTAATACCTTCAATATCTTGAATATCTCCAGAGGGTAATGAGGTAGATCTTAAGAGAAATGAAGCACCTGATTTTGATGAACTAACATCTTTTCTGAGAAGTTTTTCTAGATCATCAACTATTTCTCGTGGATTGGGTCTAGATTGCTCCTCGTATGAATCTTCTTGGAAGCCACCTTTAAGTTGAGAGTATCGGTGAAGTCACCAAGGTAGAAATGAAGCCTTGAACAATCTAATCTCCGGCTACCTTCAAGAGCCTGACTTTTAAAATGAAACATCCAGGATGATATAACTTTTAGACTCCTGACAGACGCACCAAAATGTTATCATTGCGTTGGAAAGGGTTGGGCTATATCAACCTTCAACCAAGTGTAACTATTTCAAACCAACTTTTGACTGGAAATTAGTCCTTCCAATCTGAGAGGGCTCTCTCAAAATATTTATAACTGATTGATAAACTCAAAATTCAGATGACTAACTCTGATCCCTTTTTGTGATTTTGTAGGTGAAGAAAAATGTGATGGCTGTGACCATTGGGCATGGAGTCAATTTAAAACAAATTGTTGTTATCAACAATAGTGTTTAATGGAAGTTGAGGCATCTATGGCTTTAAAAATGATACAAATGAACACCCACAGTCATACACAGTAAATGAAGGAAATTGGAGCAATTTAACAGATTTCCAAGTAATCAAGATACTATGTAAAACTTGAAACAATATAATAAAAACCCATAAAATCCATGACATGAATCTCAGGTACAAAAACATAGTTACCGCAGATTTTCTATTAAAAGAACAAAATATTACAGAAGGTCAGTTCTTCACATTCTCCATCCATCCTCCTCAGAGTTGAAAATCTACTTATTTATAGCGAAAATATCTCTTTACATATCTTTCAACCTGGGCTAAATTCGATTCATTATTCTAGAGTCTTGTCCCTGCTTTTCTTCTAACTAACAAAGTTTTCATAGGGATTTTATGTTTTAACAGAGTTTGAGTACAAATACGAGTCACATCTAAACATAATTTATCTAACTATTACAATAATTTAGGAAAAAATTGCAACTGTTTGTAATGTTGGCACTATATTTGTGGAAATTCATAACATCCAGCCTTTCAAATCCTGCGGTGCTGTTTATGGGCCTTTAAATGAGAAATGTTGTTTGTCCTACTGGTAGGCATGTTGTTTGTTGATTAAAACATGTTTGAAAGTGTCTTCATTGTCCTATGTGTCTCGCTGTCCTCTTTTCTTTGCATTCTGTTTGATGACCATGCTGCTGGATATATGCCGAAGAACACAATCATTGTCCCACTGAGCGGAAGCGAAATGGATATTTTAATGTTCGTTGATCTGGGCCGTTGTTCTGGGTTGATTCAGTCTGGGCCATTGATCCAAGAATGTTGTTATCACAATAGCAATACAGGAGGCGGGCCTCTTACCATATTCCATAATGTTTCGCTGACGGGTTGGACCCAAAACTATAACAAAATATAAAATATCACATCCATCGCAATCGCAAGTCAGAAGGTGCTTTGGCGAAGGAGGAACTTGTGACTTGAGCGATCCATGATTACGATATCTCAATCGGTGGGGGGAGGAGTTATCGCAGTCGGCGAGCGGGACTTATCGTAATCGGTGGGGAGAGAACTATCACAATCGGCGAGGAGAGACAAAAATTTGTGATCAGCGAGGGGAGATAGAACTTTGCGATCAGCGGGGGAGACAAAACTTTGTGCTCGGTGATGGGAGACAAAACTTTGCGATTGGTGAGGGTTGAATTATCGCAATTGGCAGGCGGGATAGAACTTTGCGATATCGGCGGAGGAACTTGCAATATGCGATATCGCAATCTCAAAATGTTATGAAACCAGCGCAAGAAAAGATAGATCAACGCCTTAGAATTCAGCCTCTTCGAGGGGGCAACCTCCTTTACATTACATAAATGAACAATTCTTGGATGATACAAATGACAAAACCTCCTTTCTATATATAGGGTCTAAGGAGTCACAATATAACCCAACCGACCTAACAATAATAATATAAAGCCACAAAAATACAATAGAGGGATTCTATGGGGCACAGTAATAACAATATGGGGGCAATAGGGGCACAACAATATTAATAAGGGGTATAACTACAATAGTAATGGGGTAATCACTAGTATTATAGGGACCCAACACTCCACCCCCATGGGCCCATTAGGCCATGGGGGATGGGTGGGAGGGGGCCGCACGCAGCCCCTCCTGCCCCACCCTTGCGGCCCAATGGGCTCATTCGGTCGTGAGGGAGGGGTAGGAGGGGGTTGCACGCAACCTCTCCCGCCCCTCCTCATGGCCCAATGAACCCGTCGGGGTGGAGGCCCATTGGAGACCCGTGGTGGTGGAGGCCCAATTCTGAGAATCGGGCCTCCACCGTTATGGGCCTGTGGGCCGCGGGGGTGGGCAGGGGTGGAGGCCCGTTGGAGACCTGTGGTGGTGGAGGCCCCAATTCGAGAATCATGCCTCCATCCCTATGGGCTCGTTGGGCCGCGGGGGTGGGGCGAGGGTGGAGGTCTGTTGGAGACCCGTGGTGGTGGAGGCCCGATTCTGAGAATCCGGCCTCCACCAACACAGGAAACCCCCTCTTGCCCCACCCTCGCGGCCTAATGAGCCGTGGGGTTGGAGGCTCGATTCTCATAATCAACCCTCATCTTTAGCGGGCTGGCCCATGGGGGTGGGTGCCGCTAGCAGGCACGAATGGGCCCACCATGCCCACTGTGGACATAGTGGCATTATGCCTACCATGGGGCTGTCGGGTAAGCCTGACTCATCTAAATTTTTAATTTGTAAAAAAAATCTAAATTTCATTAATAAAAAATTAAGTATTATTTTACTGGAATATGTTTTTGTTCAGGTATTTTACAGGAAAATAACAACCCAAATGACACATAACTACTAGTAAACCTATTGAATTTTAAAACTTGCACACAATAAAGGGAAAACTAACCTTTCAAATGCGATAATCCTCTGTTGAATATGTTGTCGATAACAATGTAGTTGCTCCACAAAATTTCTCCAAGTATTTTAACGAACCTCAAAAAGCCTTGATGTGATGTGAGGAATAATGATATTGAAAATTAATAATATAGTGGAAATTACATAATTGTTTTATTGCACAGTTAATGTGGGATTAATTTGTTTTTATAAAAACTTTAACATATGAATTTTGTTATGGCGATATAGGGAACCATGATAAAACGAAATTACAAAATTGTTTTACCGCACAGTGACTGTGGTATTAATTTGTTTTTATAAAAACTTTAACATATATAAATCTTGTTATGGCGATATAGTAAATTATGATAAAGAAAACATTATAGAATTGTTTTACTGCATGTTGAATGTGGTATTATTTATTTATTTATTTATTTTATTATAAAAACTTAACATATAAATCATGTTATGGCAATATAGCAATTTTTTTAAATGTGTAGTAGAAGATATAATAAATTCAAAAAACATCCCAATTCATAAGAAATTTTTAGTTAAAATTTTTCAATAAATTGTAGAAGAAAATTATGGAGGAAAATACATAAAACAAAATTTTTGGAAGGAAAAATTTCGGCGAAAATTTTTAGAGAGAAACTTTGGAGGAAATTTTTCATTCTTTAAGCTATATATTATCATTAGGAGATAGTTCATTTGTATCATTCAACCTCTTCTGTTTGAAAGGCATGGATTCTTCTGATAGTGAAGTTTCTCTTTGTAAAGCATCAACACCTTCATCGCGTAACAAATCTATTCATATTGATGAATATAATGGAAATTCTTCCTCTATGAATAGAGAGTCAAATATTCCACTTAGTCCTAATCCTAAGGACTATGAGAGCAACATTGACGAAGGGTAGGATGAAGAATTTCAAATAAATAAAGAGTCATGGTTTCCACTTAGTCCTAATCTTATGGAATATGAAAGAAGTAGTGATGAAGAGCATGATGAAGATTTTCAGATAAATAAATGGTCACGGTTTCCACTTAGTCTTACTCCTATGTACTATGAGAAAAACAATGATGAAGAGCATGATGAATAATTTCAAATGAATAGAGAGTCAAGGTGTCCACTTAGTCCTAATCCTATGGATTATGAGAGTAACAGTGATGAAGAGCATGATGAAGAATTTCAAATGAATAGAGAGTTACGGTGTCCACTTTTTCCTAATCCTATAGACTATGAGAATAGCAGTGATGACGAGCATGATGAAGAATTTCAAATTAATAGAGAGTCACAATTTCCACTTAGTCCTAATCCTATGGACTATGAGAGCAACAATTTTGAAGAGCATGATGAAGAATTTCAAATGAATAGAGAGTCACAGTGTCCACTTAGTCCTAATCCTATGGATTATGAGAACTACAATGATGAAGGCTAGGATGAAGAATTTCCAATAATTCGAGAGTCACATTTTCCACTTAGTCATAATCCTAAGGACTATGAGAGTAGTAGTAACGAAGGGAAGGATGAAGCACTTAGTCCTAATCCTAAGGACTATGTGAGCATTTTGATGAAGGGAAGGATGAAGCACTTAGTCCTAATTCTAAGGACCATGAGAGCAGTAGTGACAAAGGGCAGGATGCAGAATTTCCAATAAGTAAAGAGTCACATTTTCCACATACTCCTAATGCTATGGAATGTGAGAGCAAAACTGACAATGCACATAATGAATAATATCCAATAAACATTGAGTCAAATTTTCCATATAGTCTTAATTCTAAGGACTATGAGGGTAATGTTGAAGAAGAGCAAGATGAAGAATATCCTCCACATGAGTATTGCAAAAGCACAAATGATCATAGTGAGGATAATATTCCTCATAATGATGATGAAAATGCTTATACAAATGATGATCCAATGATGGAGATGTTGGCAACAAATATTGTATTGAGGAGTAGGAGCATACCTTTTGGTATCAATCCAAGATGTTCTAGTTATACAAGGGGTAGAGTAGAATATCTAACAAGAATAAGTTCTATCAGTGCTCTCATTTCAAGTGAATGTTGTCAAAAAGATTGTTTGAAACAAATGGATTTCAAGTTTGCATTGGAGAAAAGGAAGATATATTTTTATTTTTCAATGATTAAAATCATGCAAAATTCATATTTAGTGGGGTGCATGCAATCTACATTGTCAAGTTATGATTATCATATTGGGTCTTTATTTATCTATAGAAAGTCTTTCAAAATGTTTCATTCAATGGGTAATTTTTGTTTGTCAAGAATCCAAGAAAATTTGGAAAAGGATCCCACATTTTATTTAGAAGTACGTCATAAATAATAGTTTGGGCCATTATCAAATACTACAATGTCATGGATGAAAGAATTCTTTTGAAAACATGGAGAGTGTATGCAAAATAGAGAGAAAATACATATTCCAGATAATTTCTCAAGACGAGAAATCTACAACTTATACAAAGAAAATGCAGAAGGTGTTGAAGGACATGGTCTATTTATTACATATCAATATTTTGTGAAGATATGGAAGAAAGAATTCAACAATGTCCGTATTCCAAAGAAGACAAGGACGGGGATTTGCAGTACATGTGCTTCTCTTAAATAAAAAAAAGGATAAATGTGAAGGGGAAGAAATAGGTAAGCATTCATAACATTAATTTTTAAAATTGTATAGTCATTAACTATGAAAACGTATTTATTAATGACTTTATTTTATGTTGTGTAGATTCCATTGTCAAAGCACTTCAAGAGCATTGCGAACAACAAACAAGTGAAATGAAAAAGTTTTAGAAGCATCGAAAGAAGTGTTATGATTATTCAAATAAATATTTGGGTTTAATAATTGATGGTATGGACCAGAAGAAAAAACTTCTACTACATTTGGTTCACACACCCAAAAATTTACAGGAGGAAAATTTTATTCAGTATCACTTGGTCAGTTATATGGTATTCAATGGGAAAATGTTGCCAAGGGTATACTTCACAACTCCAAATATTCATAAAGATGCAAATCTGACAATAACCATAATTCATGATGTGCTTTATCATTGGTTTGGTAATCTTCCTGAAGTTTTGTATCTACAATTCAACAACCCTTGTTGTGAAAATAAAAATCAGATTGTTTTTGGATATCTAAACATGATTGTTGAATTGAGAATTTCTCAGAAGGTAAAGGTTGGTTTCCTTCTTGTTGGGCACACTCATGACCATATTGATTAGATGTTCATTCATTTTTCAGTCACATTGAGGAGGAAGGAAGTTGGGAGCTTGCCATCATTAATTGAATGTATTAAGAAATCATACATGCCAGAGCCAATTTTTGATGTGTTGGAAGAAATTTTTGACATGCGAAGGTCTATTCTGGGATCAGATGGTGAGGAGAAATGCATTGAACAGCTTAATGACATTAGCTTCCAACATCAATTTCATATCCAAAAAGTTGATGGGAAAACACTATTATGGGGCAATAAGTATTCAACTAATACAAAATGGGCGTTGCCATCAGGTTTGGATTTTTTGAATTTCATTCCAAATCATCCAATATTTGCATCAAATATATTGTTATTACAATCAGTTGCTGAAGTTCATAATGCACGCAGGCAGAATAGAGATATACATTATTCTGATTACCTAGAAGAAATTAAAAAAAGTATTAGATATACATGAGTACTTTAATATTGATGATTCAATTTGGTGGGAGTCTTTTTTCAATAATCAAAATGATATCATTTCAAGAACAACAAATGAAGATATGCCTTTGAAAACTCCATTCATTTGGCCAAAGAATGTGTCAAATGAACATGAGGAAAGAAACATTGTTGAACAACAACAATCTCAAGGTATTATTAATTCTTCACAGGTAGAGAAAAGAAAAATATATATTAGTTCCAGAAGACCTCATGCACAATGTGAAGCCATGGAAGACCTTTATAGGGGTTCAGTACAAGATATTAAGGAGGGTTGCATGATCTCAGTGTTAGTAGATGGAGATCTCAATGGCTATCCATTATGGGTTGTGAAGGTTATAAAGGCAATTATAGAAAATGAAGATGTTGCAGGTGTTGAAGTACATTGGTATGCCACAAATACACAACCATTCAATGGTGTGTACAAGCCAAAGATGATAGTTGATAAAAAAAATTGGCGGAAAGAGAAAAAGAGAGAGTACAAATATAAATCGTTGCCGCACATACCTCTTAAAATTGGAGGATGTTGACATACTTGTTTATGACTTCAATTTAACAAAGAGAGGAACTCTTCGCTTCAAGACGATAGAGATTCTGAACAAGTTGTTACCAGAAGAAACAATGTTGAGATGGGAGTCTGTTGAAACCAATCATAGACCCAGAAGAATTTTGAAACTTGTAATGGTGGGCATGCATGTGGACTCAGATCGGGCACTAGTTGATGAAAGAGAAGAATATGGAACATCTTCATTTGCATCCAGTCATTCATCTGAAGATGTGAATTCTGATGGTGTGAAAGAAAATAAGAGTGATTTTGAAGAATTGTCTAAGACAAGTTATATAATTGATGTTTGCATCATAGCTTGAATAAAAATTTTGATTTCTATACGGTGTTAAATGAAGTTATGAGTCATTTTTATGTTTGTTGGATTATATGTTTTAATTATGATGATTTTTATTGTTTAGAATATCTACAATGCAATAATAACTTAGAGATATAATTTATGTTTCATTCAATCTACAAGTATTGACATCTTGATTAATTTAGTCATGTAATTTGTTCATAATGTCATGGTTTAAATGTGTTGAAAACTTAGAGTTTTTTAATCCTATGGTTGAACATTTTCCAATTTTTTTGCATCTTTAATGTTCTGGTTGAAAACAATTAGAATTTTAGCGATCTTTTGTTTCATGTTATTATATGTTTAACAACATGGATGAAAACTAATGGAATTTTAATGTGTTTCAGATCCCAATATTTTATTTTTATCGTCACTACTAAAAAATGTTGAAATTATACCTCGAAAAGAAAAATGTTATTCTACCAAAAACATTAGTGTGTTTTTTTCCTCAAAAACAATTGTTTTTGGCACAAAACAAATTAGGTTTACTGCCATTTTTTAAATATGTTGAAAATTAACCCTAAAAAAAAGCATCATTCCAGTATACACACTTTTCGTTTTTAGCACTGTTTTTCATGTTTTTTTGACTAGAGTTCCTGTTTTGATTTTATAGTTACCGTTTCAAAGTTTACATTGTTCTTTAGCCCTAGTTATAGGGCCAACTAGAACTGTTGAGGAATTTGATTGATTTATGCACAAAAGCATTGGAGGGAGACATTGAGGGACTATTAGCTTAGTGAAGGGTTCCCTCTGTGTTGTGCAGGCATGGGGTGGGGAGTTATTAAGAAGAAATTATTAAGACTATGCACCAAAGCATAAAATTCAAGGATCAATGAACTATTAACTTAGAGAAGGGCTCTCTTTGTGATGTACATGCCCATTGTGGCCACATTGTGAATGAGAATAGGCCCTACCTCAATAGGTTGAAGGACCTTATACTAGATTCTATGTGGATGATGGAGAGTGGCCCTCATCCTTGCACCATTGATGGTTTGGGAGAGAATTCCACTTTGGATGCTTGCTAAGCAGAGTAACTAAGAGGCCACCTAAATCAAATTATAAGACTATGGGTTTAGTGTGATGCTAAGGGCACTGATGAGATTGTTTTAATGAAGGAGAATGGCCTTCATGATTGTCTTGATGAAGGAGAATGACCTTCATGACTCCACCCTATAATGATGAGCTAGAACTTTCCTCATGGCTTCATGGATTGGTTTAGGGTTGGCCTGCTACAAAAAATACCATAGTTTAGTTGAGCCCATGGTGGGGTGGAATGTGGCTCACCTTTTATCAATTGCAGACAATTAGTGAATTGGATGAGATAAGGACCCTTGTGGACTTCATATCTTTGATGAAAACCAAGTTATTGAGAAAAAAATGATGATTGATGAAATGCATATATTTATGTGCTTCTCTGATGAAATAATAGAAGAGATGTTGTCCAATAACATGCCATTAAAAGAAATAAATTAATACTTATATTAAAAAATAAAAAAATGTTAATAACAATTTTTTTTCATAAGAAACATTAATATAATAACAACACATATTTTTACATCAACTTTATATATAAAGAGAGATGAAGTAATTCATAATAAAAATTTTCTAATTTCCTTTTATAATGCTTTCTTTAGTATAAGTTCAATGTCCACCTTAAATGGCACATTTTTTCATCATCATCATCATCATAATTATATATATATATATAGAGAGAGAGAAGAGAGAGGAGAGAGAGAGAGAGGAGAGAGAGAGAGCATATTCCATGGATATATGCTTTCTACTTCCTAATGTGAGAGAGACATTTATTTAAAAACATAGTTATTTTAATGTGCACAATATGAATCATAAATAAAATATTTCAATGTCAACTATGTATATATTATATAAAACAATTAAAAAAAATTCTTATAATCTAACACATTTTTCTTGTGTATTACTCAAAATCAAAGAAACATTGAATTCTTTTTATGCTTAGAAAAGAGTTGACACACATAACTACACACATAAACTAGCATAAATCCATCTTAAGCTACACATATAAACTAGCATAAATCCATCTTAAACTATTATTTATCAAATACAAATGTAAATTAAAATTTTATTGTACAATTTTTCTTTCAAATTTTACATTCTAAAAAAAATTAAGCTTTGGTAAATTTGATCTCTTCATATTTCACCATTGACCATATAAAATAAATCTACACTAATTTACAAAATGTTAAATTAAAATCACTAATTTACAAAATGTTAAATTAAAATTTTTATGAACCAGGAATACCAATTGTATAAAAAATTTCAAACATTGAAATTAAATTATTTCACTAAACTAAAAAAATATTGTTATATTTTTAATTGGAATGGCCTAAGTTAAGCAGCAATACTTTAATAACAATTCAAAAATCTCTACGTAATTTATTAATAAGTTTTTTACAATTTCTCAACGTAATTTATTAGTAAATATATTTTTTTATATACATATGATAGGTTTTAATATATATTTTAAGAAATATAAATTATATTAAACGAAGAATATTCTATAACTACCATTTTATATGAATATAATAAATTGTTAAAGCTAAATATTATTTTTAATAAATAAATCGCACTAAGGAAAACTTATCTAATTACAAATTATGAAATCTATTATGAAATTTATAATAGAAAATAAAGAATTATCAAAAGCAATTTTAAATAAAGTTTTCCAAAGGTGTACAATGATGATTGGCCTAATAAAGTCAACATTACCTAGAGTACATTTCTAATAGATTTTACAAAAGAAAATTTGATGTATTCTACCTGAAGTACTATTATTTAAAATAAATTTTGTATATTTAAACCAACAAAATATATAAATACTATCATATTAATTTAATGAAAACATTAGATAGTCACTCCTTAAAGGGAATCCTGAAAGAATCCTCAAATCCTCTATGCATTATTATTAACTAGAGTTACACTCATTTCAAATTCTTTTTAAATGATTGGGCCTATAAAGTCAGCATTAGCTAGAGTACATTTCCAATAGATTTTACAAAAGAAAAATTGATGTATTCTACATGAAGTACTATTATTTAAAATATATTTTGTATATTTAAACCAACAAAATATACAAATACTATCATATTAATTTAATGAAAACATTAGATAGTCACTCCTTAAAGGGAATCTTGAAATAATGCTCGAATCCTCCATGAATTATTATTAACTAGAGTTACACTCATTTCAAATTCTTTTGAAATGATTGGGCCTAATAAAGTCAACATTACCTAGAGTACATTTCCAATAGATTTTACAAAATAAAAATTGATGTATTCTACATGAAGTACTATTATTTAAAATATATTTTGTATATTTAAACCAACAAAATATATATAAATACTATCATATTAATTTAATGAAAACATTAGATAGTCACTCCTTAAAGGGAATCCTAAAAGAATCCTCAAATCCTCCATGAATTATTATTAACTAGAGTTACACTCATTTCAAATTCTTTTCAAATGATTGGGCCTAATAAGGTCAACATTACCTAGAGTACATTTCCAATAGATTTTACAAAAGAAAAATTGATGTATTCTACATGAAGTACTATTATTTAAAATATATTTTGTATATTTAAACCAACAAAATATATAAATACCATCATATTAATTTAATGAAAACATTAGATAGTCACTTTTTAAATGGAATCCTAAAAGAATCCTCGAATCCTCCATGAATTATTATTAACTAGAGTTACACTCATTTCAAATTCTTTTGAAATGATTGGGCCTAATAAAGTCAACATTACCTAGAGTACATTTCCAATAGATTTTACAAAAGAAAAATTGATGTATTCTACATGAAGTACTATTATTTAAAATATATTTTGTATATTTAAACCAACAAAAATGTAAATACTATCATATAATTTCATGAAAACATTAGATAGTCACTCCTTAAAGGGAATCCTGAAAGAATCCTCGAATCCTCCATGAATTATTATTAACTAGAGTTACACTCATTTCAAATTCTTTTGAAATGATTGGGCCTAATAAAGTCAACATTACCTAGACTACATTTCCAATAGATTTTACAAAAGAAAATTTGATTTATTCTACATGAAGTACTATTATTTAAAATATATTTTGTATATTTAAACCAACAAAATATGTAAATACTATCATATTAATTTCATGAAAACATTAGATAGTCACTCCTTAAAGGGAATCCTGAAAGAATCCTCGAATCCTCCATGAATTATTATTGACTAGAGTTACACTTATTTCAAATTCCTTTGAAATGATTGGGCCTAATAAAGTCAACATTACCTAGAGTACATTTCCAATAGATTTTACAAAAGAAAAATTGATGTATTCTACATGAAGTACTATTATTTAAAATATATTTTGTATATGTAAACTAACAAAATATATAAATACTATCATATTAATTTAATGAAAACATTGAATGAGATAGTAGTATTCGAATGAGGGTTTTGAGATCTTTCTCTGCAAAGATATGGCGCCCCTTTCCTCTGAATCAAACACAGTTCTGCCGCAAGTGCAATATACGAAGTTGTTCATCAATGGAGAATTTGTAGATTCAGTTTCAGGAAAAAAAATTGAGACAGTCGATCCTCGAACTGAGGAAGCGATAACACGCATATCAGAGGCTCAGAAAGAAGATGTGGATTTGGTTGTAAAATCGGCTTGTGCTACCTTCGATCACGAGCCATGGCCTCGCATATCTGGTTATAGATCGAAAACCTGCTCCGCAAACTTCCCAAATCTGGTGATTCGGCGCACATACATTCCTCCCGCAGCTCAAGAAAATGAGAGCGATGCCAAGAATCTGCTCTGCCCCTTTTCTCCTACGACAAACGGGGCTGATTTTATATTCCAGAGCAGCAGGCCAAGGATTCAGCCATGGATCGTTGTCTCCTCCTCATCTCATTTCCATGGTCGGATTGATCCAGATCTCACCTTTGCCATTAGCAAGCAGCGAATCTGCTCCTCGTTCTCGCCAGATATGATTGCAGAGGCTCCTCTCCTGAACCAGCCAGATTTGTCTGAAGAATCACAAGCATTTCAGATCCAAGTCAAACTCTTGGGAAAGACAAGGATGTAATGGGTTCGTGCAACAGATCTCGTGCAGGACCTTTTGCAAAATCTCGAACGCCAGCTGGGGATCCCCTCCTCTTACCTCAGATTGCTATATAAGGGTAAGCAACTTATGAATCCCCTTCCTCTCTCCTTTTACAGCATTCATAAGGACGCTTCTATTGGGGCTTCTTTTCGTTTAAGAGGGGGTTCCTTTGGGCAGAACTCCTCTGCCCCTGCTTTCTCTTACAAAGATGCAGCTCGCAAAGACGCTGTCCAACCTCAGTTCTCTTCGAAGGCAGCCCATCCAAATGGCACTCCAAAGCCGTTTCTGGTAGACAAATCAGAGGAAATTCCCTCCATCAATTTCTCTCATCCTGAGTTTGAAAATCGCTACCAGATACTTGCAGAATCAGCACTCATATGTAGATTTAATGGGCTTTGGCCTCGCACAACAGATCTTTACCATTGGGTCCATTCCTCTTGGACTAAAAAATGCAAGACCTTCTTATGTTCAAAAGGATTCTTCATGGTGGTTTTTGACTCAAATGAAGACTACCAGAAGGCCTTAATGGGAGGCCCTTAGTTTTGGGGTTCGGCTGGTCTTTTTCTCACCCCTTGGTTTCCAAACTTTGACCCTTCTATAGCTATCATATCCAAGCTTCCCACTGGGTTAGGCTCTCGAATCTTCTAGCTCATTTATGGCATTTCTCTGTCTTCTTCGCCATTAGAAATACTTTAGGACACTACCTGGCTACAGATACCTCAAGAAAGGTAAATGGTCTCTACACCTACGACGGACTGTGTGCAAAAATAGATATCAGCAAAGGACTGCTGGATCAGATTAATCTCAAGTTTGGAGATTTCCACTGGACACAGCCCTTGGATTACAAGAACACAGGCTTCCGCTGCCGCCATTGCCATCAAACAGGGCACCTCCAGAGTACATGTTCCCAGTTCATCGATAAAAAGAAGAATCTGAATCGCAAGCCCAAATCCAAGAGCTGGAATCCTTTTGAGCCTCCCGGTCCTTTGGATGATTTAGATTTCTCTAATTCGGATGAGGAGGAATCTGAAGTAGATGTGCAGAAGGATGAGGAAATTGAAGCTGATATGCAGAATGATGAGATTGTTGGAAATAATACTGAGAGGGGGGGGGGGGGGGGGA
>APFE031710581.1:345323-357670 GCA_000404065.3 Pinus taeda
TCCTGAAGCACAACACTATAATCTGAAGGCCACGTTTCATCCAATTTTCATATTGGACCCATCAATATCATTGAAGCACAAAACAATCAATACTAGCATCATCAATTTTTGAATCACTGAAACGCTGAAACCCTGTCAACAACACAACCACCAGAACACAGAGCAGACTACAGAACTCTGAATAACAATAAAACCCAACTGCAACTTCAAACATCATACTTCATTATGTATACGCTACTATGATGAATCAAACCCGTGTATATACGCGCTTTTTCCAAAGCCAACCCGCGTACAGATCTATACATATTCAATCATGACTTTGCGGCTGTTTCAGACATCAGTCATACCCAGATCATAACATGCGTACAATAAAACATGCATCAATAATTCAGATCTAGTCTATCCAGGATCAAACCATATAAAGATGATTCATTTCAAACCATTTGATCCCGATCTATCCTTAGATCTTGTTCTCCATCAACTGGTGAGATCCCTCCTTAGTTCAGATCAAGCAATGCATCATAACCCATATCCTACATACTGGATCTCATACTATATTAGATATTCAAGTATTTTTCCATCCATTTGCCTAATGATCTTCTTCTCCTTTTATAGTCTTAGGCCTTACTCAATACCATGGCCCAAAACCATAACAAAACAATACCACAGACCCAATACTTGGGTTCAACTCTTTTGGATGCAATACCATGGACCAAAACCATAGGATCAAAAACTGTCGAACTAATACCATGAACCAACCATAAGATTTCCATGTGTGATGCGCTTTTCTCTGCATGAAAGTGTGTGAACTTTTTCTCTGCATGAAAGTGCGTGAAATTTTTCTCTGCCATGAAAGGAACTTTCTCTGCATGAAAGGAACTTCTCTTCATGAAGTGCGTGAACTTTTTCTGTATGAAGGAACTTTTCTCTGGCTGAAAGTGGTGAACTTTCTTTGTATGAAGGAACTTATTCTGCATGAAAGGAACTTCTCTTCATGAAAGTGCGTGAAAATTTCTCTGCACTATAATTTTCATCTGAGATGAGTGAGTTGCCATAAAGTACAACATATGAACATAATGCCACAACTCCCTTTGGACTTGATGGCAAAGCTAACTTGTCATACTGAGAACTGTCATCTGATTCCTTTGAGTTGTCCGGCATCCCATGCATTTTTTCACATCTGATATCTCTTCCGTAGATTCATCTAGATATATATAAGTGAGTTGATCTTCTACGAGTTGGTTGCCATCAAGTACAACACATGCATCATAATGCCAACATAGATTCTGATGGATGCTCCCTCGGTCGTTCCGGCGGTTCCCTCTGACCCTCAGATTTCTCAGAAACGTTCTCATTTATCTTCGTCCTTAGACTTTGATAAGGATATTCCACTGCCAGTGCAGAATAGTCTACAACTTGTTATGACTCAGCCAAACTCCACTAGGTGGGTCAAAGTGAGCAAGAAAAAAGGCAAAAAATGTCGTGTGGCAGGAACTAACCTCTCGGGGTAGATTTCTCTGCTTAGTTCTATCTTTTTGTAATCAAGTGTTTTCTATGGCCTTTCCTTGACTATCTCTAAGGAGCAAGATTGATAGCCTATCACCTCTGGCTTCCTTGCTGCTTTGCTTTGCTTATATGCAAGATTGATTGTACTATACTTTTCTTATCTTAATAGAATTAGTCTTTATTCGGAATTTTTTTTGTTAATGAAAACATTAGATAGTCACTTCTTAAATGGAATCCTGAAAAATCCTTAAATCCTCCATGAATTATTATTAACTAGAGTTACACTCATTTCAAATTATTTTGAAATGATTGGGCCTAATAGAGTCAACATTACCTAGAGTACATTGCCAATAGATTTTACAAAAGAAAAATTGATGTATTCTACATGAAGTACTATTATTTAAAATATATTTTGTATATTTAAACCAACAAAATATATAAATACTATCATATTAATTTAATGAAAACATTAGATAGTCACTCAAAAGGAATCCTGAAAGAATCCTCGAATCCTCCATGAATTATTATTAACTAGAGTTACACTCATTTCAAAGGAATAAAGTATGAATAACCATATTGTTTATACATAGTTTATTTATTTATATTCAACTCCAACATGTTTACAATATCCATTCAACATTCTTTGAAAAGGGAATTGTGTACATATAAATTAATATAATTGATTTGGTTCATAGATTTAAATACCTTTATCATAACTAATTATATGATATAGGATTAAGAGTGTGAATGTTAAGATGATAAATTTCATATAGAATTAAGGTTAACGTTTTTATATGAAAAAATAATCTTTAAACTAAAATAGATTCCTATAAAACACTAGATTGAAACTTTTATGCTTGAGTTTTCCTTATCCAATTAAGCTCTATTTTTTTTATTTTTTTTTTTTAAATCGTTTTAAGAAATTACACATATGATAAACGGTAGATCACTTTTAAGGTCTAAATAGAATGTCAAGAAAATTTAACCTCTTCTAAGATCATCATATAGCTAAGAAAGAGATGAAAACCATCTTATTCTATGCTTTTGAATTTTGTTGTAGCATATGAGTACCAACAATATTGAAATAACTCATAGCAACAATTATTTCATTAGGTGAGAAAAGTCTTTTGACTTGGGTTTATGATTTCTTTGACAATTTTGTATTGAGCAATATTTTCGAGAGTTCCTCACCAGAAAGTGATATCACTATCCATTTCATTAATAAGATGAATCTTTGCAATTTGGTACAAATATTCATGGAAACATATATAATGCCCCTATTGCACTTTTCCAAAAAGAAAAAAGAAAAAAAGAAAAAATCAAAAAAGAAAAGAAAAAAAATGGTTTTTTAGATAACCAAATAGGGAAATAAAAAAAACATCATAGGAGGCTTAAAAAATGTGGTTCATATACATAATTTTATTGAGAATTTTTATATTCATAACAAATGATAAATCCAAGAATAACCAATCCAAGGTATCTAATTATATTTCCATCTCTAGTGCATTCAATGAATCCAAGTTCTTGCCCACTATACCAATCAACCAATAATTAGTTTTCAAGGCATTTCCCGTTGGTCTGGCCACAATAGAGTAATTATTGAAACATCCAAAAATTCCTTCAACAAAATCTTGTGAAAGGGAAATAAAAAGTAGAGAGGTATCTGTAAAATGGTTATAACTAACCACCACTAGAAGTGTAACACAGTTGTTTTTGGAGCTTTGCTAACCTCAAGAACATAATCAAGTGTATTAATAGAAATAACACAAACATGGAAAGAGGACACCTTTCCATTAACAAACACAAAATATAATGCTTATCAAAAATAGATTTTACCATAGAAAACAAACCATGCTAAAATACCTGGCTGTGATAACATATTTAAAATGAATGGCTAGAGCATTATTTCATAGGAATTTTCAAATAAATTTTTATAAGTAACCCTTTATGTCTCAATTCCTTGGCCCATGGCCCATTAAGGATTTCATAGGATCCCAACACTATTTATGGCCTTGAACCTATCTTAAAGAAATATTGTTCACTCATTTTCACAATCGAAGTGGTAACATCATTTTGCATCCTCAAATTTAAAAAATTTACTAAGATCTCATGATGTATTGAGAATTGTAATAAGGGGGGAAATAAGATGATAATTCCTTTGATTGTGTTCCTAAGAATGAAATTTATTAAACCTTAATTCAAGAATCCACCATGTCCACTTACATAAAACATCTCTTATGCCATGCATTAAAAAATGATGATCAATTACATTTCATACATTCCTAAAATAATCACTTGGAAGGCCACCCAACCTTGGAAATTTTACCTTTTTCATGCTATTTAGATCGTAAAAAATTACCTCTTCTGAGGCTTCCTTACCTAGCAAGTATATCCTTTTTAATGATGCATACCTTTGAAGGAAACACTTTTCAACAAGCCTTTCAGGCAACCCCAACACTTCTATATGATGGAATATTCAAAAATATATTTCTGAAAGTGTATACTAAACATATTAGAAACTTTTGCTGATATTCAATAAAAATACTATTAGGATTACTTAAATTAGTGATATTTTCTAACATACTTTTATGCTTAAGATAATTATGATGATACTTAGTAGGTTCATCACATTCTTTGATCCAACACTGTAACAAGTGAGAAATATTTTAGCTCCATAGGCACATTTTTCCTTTGTGCATATTATAATTTATTTTTCCTCAATTGCTTCTGCTTAAGTTCCTTATTTTTAATATTACACTAGTCACAATCAAGAAAAAATAAAAATTTGTTTGGTTTTGCATTGCCTAATTCTCTCTTCTTCTCTAAAATTGAGATACCATCATAACCCAACCTTGAAGAAATAAAATTGTTCCTATAATACAAGCATCCCACCATAGAATCAATCCATTGTTCTTGAGGCATGGAATTCAAATTCTGTACACCTACAATCAAAGAAAAATCGTATTTTGTGTCTAATGGTAACACATTTGATTTGGAAGTGATAAATATAAGGAGAGGAATTAAATCCCCAATATTCATATTGGACACAATATGAAAATGGTCGGAGCTTGTGCATTGAGGGAGCTATTTGGCATGCCACTCAATAACATGTGAAAGAGATGAACATTCCTTAAGAGCACAAATCCTACCAATTATTGCTTGAATCTTATCAACATCCCTCCCATTACACTAAGTAAACCAACTCCCAAAATAAACATGTTTGGTTTCTAATTGACATAAAAATATATGAAATCTAGATTTGGAATGAGATTTGCTAACACTTTTTTACCCTCCAAAGATAATGAGAGCCATTCTTTCTTTTACATAACCTTCCTTCCTACATATTAAGCTCTTTGAGAAAATTCTAATATGCAATACGTAAGAGAAGTAAAAATCCAATCCCAAAGTTGATTTTGATAATTACATGAGATGAATCATAAACGGAGAAAATACTAGCACTCTACTAGAAAGCATACACATGTTCCATAATCATATATTATGTAGATCCATACTAGAAGAAAAATCATTAAGCTTAACCACATGAAAATCCAAAGATACTTACCCATTGAACCTTGGCCATAATTAAAACTTAAAACTTGAGGTCCTGATCTATCCTATAAGCATTGAATATATGACTTTTGAATTGAAACAAGATCCATGAAAAGTTTTTTTAGCAAGGGAGAGTGTGTAGGAGCATTAGGTGCAAGAAAGAAGAGGGTTACAATATAAATGCAGACAATTGTGCAAAACATAATATAAGTAGATTTATAGACATGCATAAAGAGAAGCATGCATGGTGATCATACGAGGAGGAAGAAGCATTGGGAAAGATTCCTCTAGAAATGTGACAAGACAATGCATAAGAGGCAAGTTAAAAAAGGAAGTTGTGAGAGAAAGAAGTGGAAACACATAGATGAAACTGAAATTTGTTCACTAAACATTATGTTGAAGGAAAAATAGATTAAGAAACGGATAAGGTGTGGAAACAGATAGAAGAAGAGAAAAATAAAGTAGGTGATGTTCGAGGCATATGAAGTGAGACATAGGAAATACAAACACAGTGGAAAGAAACAAATATGTTTGTTAGTTCGAAAGGGATATTGTAAATTGCTACATCAAAGCCTATAAATATGATAATTGAGAAGGAGATTAGGTTTTCCACTATTGAAAGTAAAGGCGAGAGTAAGAAGAGAATTGAATGAGGAAAAATAGTGGGAAAATGAAGAACAAAGAAGAGTGGTGTGAAGCTACAAGATGAGACAAATGTTTTAGAGGAGATCCTAGATTACATGAGGAAATATGAGGCCAAGAGAAGAAGTGAGGCACAAGATTGCCTATATTCTATATATTATTGAATTAATGAGAATAAATAGATTATTTTTCTTTCCTCTTGTGTCCCTAAATTATTGTGCTTATTCTTGTTGCATTTTGGGCTCATGTAAGGTTATTTTATCTAGTTATACTTCATAAGGAGTTCAGGGTTTTTGAGCATAGGCTTAAAACACATGTAATATAAAAGAAAAGGCTGTTGCACATTCCATTGCATCGTCTGATATCAATGTAAGGATTTTTTTTACGTAAGAATCTAAGATAGATAAAATCAAAGTTTGTGTAACATCCCAACCTTTAATTCTCCACTAATATTGCAACTTTACTTAATTATATTAATGATTTATGTATGGGAAAGTATATGTAAATGGGTTAAACGATTTAGAAAAAATGTGATCATAATGTAATAACGACTGATGATGGGGTGAAGTCTTGATGCAAACCTTGAGAAGGCATGATAAAGGGATTTTTGGAATTAATCCTTACCCATGAATCATGTTATTGAGCCAATATTCCAATATTGTTAAACTTTTTGCAAGAAAACATCTAATGGGATGGTTTGATAATAATTACCAATAGTTATGAGAGGAGTGGGGAAGTGGTAGAAAAATGCTTAGAGGTATGGGCTAAGTACCCTCCTTTTTTGTGACTTCTCATATCTCATGTAACACATTAAGGAAGAAACCTAAGGGAGAAGGAAAAAGTAAAAAAAATTCACTTGTGAGGGGAGAGAAAAAAAGTGCAGAGAAGAGCCTACTATAGTGGAGCAGAGAGACAAATCGAGATACGAGAGGAGGCTCTCATGTGAACTAAAGGAAAATCTTGTGTGTGATTTTAGTCTACATGGTTGTGAGTGAGGCTAAAATTTATGTCTTTAACCTTAGCTAGAGGGCCAACTGAAACTGTTGAGTAATTTGTTTGATTTATGCACAAAATCATTAGAGGGAGACATCGAGGGACTATTGGCTTAGTGAAGGGTTACCTCTGTGCTGTGTAGGCATGGTGTGGGAAGTTATTAAGAAAACTTATTGAGACCATGCCCCAAATCATACAATCTAAGCACCAATGAACTATTAACTTAAAGAAGGGATCTCTTTGTGATGTGTAGGCCCATTGTGACCACACTGTGAACAAGAATAGGCCCTAGGACCTTATACTAGCTTCTACGTGGATTATGGATAGCGGCCTTCATCCTTGCACCATTGATGGTTTAGGAGAGATTTTTCCTTTGGATGCTTGCTAAAAGAGTAGATGAGAGGCTACCTAAATCAAATGGGAAGACTCTGGGCTTAGTGTGATCCTAAGAGCACTGATGAGATTATCTTAATGAAGGAGAATGGTCTTCATGACTACATCCTACAATTCTAAGCTAGAACTTTCCTCATGGATTTATGGTTTGGTTTAGGGCTGGCCTACTACAAGAAAGATCATAGTGTAGCTAAGCATATGGTGGGGTGGAATGTGTCTAAGACAACTAATTAATTGGAACTAGAAGAAATAAAAAATTGGTTATATTAAAAAAATAAAAAAAATGTCAACAACAAAAAAATATTTCAATAAGAAACATGAATATTAACAAGAACAAATATTTTACATCAACTTTACATATAAAGAGAGATGAAGTAATTGATAGAAAAAAAATCTGATTTCTTTTATAAATGCTTTCTTAGTATAAGTTCAATGTCCACCTCAAAATGGCATAATTTTGCATCATATATATATATATATAGATAGGGAGAGAGAGAGAGAGAGACTTCATATTCCATGGATATATGCTTTCTACTTCCCAATGTGTAATAATTCCTTGTAGATTCAAATTGCAGATTTTAATATGCTAAGATAATTGACTTGAATCTATTCTACTCACTAGCGGAAACAATAAATGATTGATGAAATTATGAAGCATATAAGAGAAACAATTCCATCACACATAACACTTATTTCTAGGGGAAAACCACAACTAAAAACCCCTGCTATATGTATATTGCATTAGTCAAATAATTTGGATGAATACAATATGCTTTGCTCAACGTTGAACTCAACTTGCACAAGTATTTTTTATCCTCTGCCTGATTGATTGCCTTTGGCCAATACTCAGCCAAATTTCCAAGCTCCCGAGGTCCTAATTCCTTACTTTGTTCCTCAAGGAATTAGCCCCTATTTAATTGTGAAATTCCTTAATATTGAATTATGCAATCCTCATAGGCCTTCCTATGACTGCATGCACCATCTGTTTAATTTAGATGATTTTACAACTAATATTACACTATCCTCGAACTCCGATCTCAACTGGGCCTTTCTCTGATCTGACATGCATGAGTTAAACATGAGTGAATTTTTAGTTGACTGGTTGATCACTGTAGGCAACACCCCACTGTTCGATAGGTAGCACCCCACTACTGCAGGAAAGGCCCCACTACTGCAAGCTACACCCCACTACTGTAGGTTACACCCCACTACCACATGTTACACCCCACTACTACAGGTTACACCCCACTACTGGACCTTCCACTAATTCCTCCATCAATTGGAACTAGTTTAACTGAATTTAACTTAGTTAGACTAAATTAAATAATTATGACTCAAAATAAACTCAACTGAGCCAACTAAGTCAAATTAACTTAGTTGACTATTACAAGTTGTCATGAGATGTGGAATTACCATTTTATTCCCAATTCAATTCAAGGACAAATTAAATTAGGATTTTTTCTTGATGATATTTTTAACATTTCTTGTTGCTATTTTCAACACTTCCTCTCAACAAGAAATGAATTCAACTTTATCCTATTCCGGTACCTTTGGAATGTCCTATGTAACACTTGCCACTATTGATGTTTTCAACTACATCTGCAACCCCCAAAAAATATCCAAACAAAATAAACTGAATTAACTGTGTCTGCAACTGTCTATTGGGAAAAATGTGTTGTTGTTGACTCTGCTACTGAGCATCTTGCTCTATTGTCAACATTGCTCTGCACTCCTGAGTATCTAATTGACAGTGATCCCCCTGCTATTGAATATTGTAGGCTCCTGTAGCTAGGTAATGATCCACGAGACAAAAACAACACCTCAATGGATCCTGCCTAAATTTGTGCACTCTTCGGACTATTGCTTCACATTGCCCCACCTCTCACGAGGAGGTATGGCTGCATGTGCTCCCTTTTCCCACTTGGCTCGAAATTCACCCCTACTAGAGGTATCTGTTTGAGTGGATGTCTCCACTCGGTCTCCTCTCTTGTTCTCCAATTTTGGCTGCTCCACAACTTGCTGAGGCTATTTCTGACGCTACATGTTGAGAGGTAATTTATGCTCCCTCTCAACCACCAAATTTCTAACCTTTGCCTTGATCTTCAAGAATTTTCATGCATTGTGTACCTCAAGTGCATACAGGTTCTTGACTCACACACTGATATGTTTCACCTGTCCTGTGGAAATTTGTCTAAGGAAAACCTTTCCTTTGCTAAATATCACATTGTAGCCACAACATTCCAATATTGTGATGGAAGCAAGAATATTATTTAGTCTTGGAACATTCATCACATCTGTGAGCTTAAGAGGGGAGCTAGACTCCCTATGAAAAGTAACTATACTGATACCAGTCGCGCTATACCTTCCATCATCTCCAAACTCTATGTTTTTCTTAAGGTCTTTCTCCTCCAAGTCACTGAAGAGATCTCTATTCCCTGTCATATGGAATGAAGCACCGTTGTCGAGATACCACATGCTTCCCATGCATGAAATGAGAGTAAAATCAAGTTCGAATTGTGAAGTTAGATATTCACCTACTATTGCTACTGTAGGCTCCTTCTTACTTATTTTCTTCTGTGGGCTTTTTGTGGCATAGTGCCCAAACTTGGGATAGTGAAAACACTTGATGTTGGTCATGTGCTTCTTCTTTCCCTCCTCGCCTTTGGACTTCTTTCCCTTGGATTTATTTCTTTGTTGACTAATGAAAAATTCTCTTCCACCTATTTGGATGAGGTCCCATCTCTGGTGTTCTACCAAATCTCTTCTTCCATCAAGTCGGACCATAATCACTCCCCCTTTGGTAGCTTCTCCCTCCCATTGAATGAGTCCTGGTAACTGTGCCAGCTCTCAGGAAGGCTTAGAAGTGTTAGGATCACTATATCGTCTTCAACAACTGTAACATCGACACTTCCAAGATCATACCAACATTAGGTGAACTTGGTCAAGTACTTCGGTATTGTGTCACCCTTCTCCATCTTGATCTTTCTGAGCTTGTTCTTCAGTTCCAGCTTCCTATGGTCACTACTATTTTGAAACAGGTCTGTCAATTTCTTCCACATCACATATGGAGGAGTCTCCTTACCATGGAGGTTTGAGATAATATGATCTCGAACTCCTTCTAAGTTAATCCTTCTCACCTTTGTCACACACTTTCTCCACTCTCCCAAATCTTGAGCATCAACTGCTGGAGGCTTAGGAATATATTTGTCTATGAATTCCTTAAGCCCGTTGTCTTTTAACATTGCCTCCATCCTATCCTTCCAAGAAATATAGTTCAAAATACCCTCAAGGAAATATTCAAGTCTTAATCCATTGAACAACATCCTGCTATCTCTGAAGTATGATACTACAAATTCAATTTCTCCTGCAAAAGCCAAACTCATATTCTCCTCTTCTTTAGTGATTTTAGCTTTGATACCATGTAGAAATTTCTTCAAATCTAGCTCCTTTACCATGTAGAAATTTCTACAAATATAGCTCTGATACCATGTAGAAATTTCTACAAATCTAGTTCTGATACCATGTAGAAATTTCTACAAATCTAGCTCTGGTACCATGTAGAAATTTCTTGTAGGTTCAAACCATAGATTGTAATATGCTAAAACAATTGACTTGAATCTACTCTACTCATCAGTGGAAACAATAAACGATCGATGGAATCACGAAGCATATAAGAGAAAGTATTCAATCACACAAAACACAATGATCGTCTGGGGAAAGCCACAATTAAAATCTCTGCGATTTGTATATTGCATTAGTCAAATAATATGGATGAATACAATATGATTTTCTCAACCTTGAGCTCAAACTACACAAGTATTTTCTATCCTTTGCATGACTAACTACCTTTGGCCAATACTTAGCCAAATTTCCAAGCCTCCAAGCTCCTAATTCCTTGTGTTGTTCCTCAAGGAATTAGACCCTATTTAATGGGGAAATACCTAAATTATGAATTATTCAATCCTCATAGGCCTTCCTCTAACTGCATGCACCATATGTTTAATATAGATGATTTTACAACTAATAGTACACTGTCCCTGAACTCCAATCTTAACTGGGTCTCTGATCTGAAATGCATGAGTTAATTATGAGTGAATCTTCAATTTACTGGTTGATCACTGTAGATAGCACCCCATTGTTCGACAACAACACCCCACTATTGCAGGTTACACCCCACTACTACAGGCTACACCCCACTATTGGACCTCCTACTAATTCCTCCATCAACTGGAACTAGTTTAATTGACTGAATTAAATAATTACAACTCAAAATAAACTCAACTAGTGCTCCTAATTGTAGGGGACGCTCTACATGACTCTAGTTAGACTCTCAACTCAAATCAACTGAGCCAACTAAGTCAAATTAACTTAGTTAACTATTAAAAGTTGTCATGAGGTGTGGAATTAAAATTTTATTCCCAATTCAATTTAAGGACAAATTAAGTTATGATTTTTTTAATGTTATTTTTAACATTTCTTGTTGCTATTTTCAACACAATGTGTGAAAGACATCTATTTAAAAAAATAGTTATTTTAATGTGCACAATGTGAATCATAAATAAAATATTTCAATGTCAACTATATATTATATAAAACAATTAAAAACAAATCCTTATAATCTAACACAATTTCTTATGTGTTACTCAAAATCAAAGAGACATTGAATTTTTTTATGCTTAGAAAAGAGTTGACAAAACACACACACACACACACAAAACTAGCATAAATCCATCTTAAGCTAGTAAATATCAAATACAAAGATGGATCAAAGTTTTTGAGATGCAAACATTTTTTGAATTTTACACTGTAATTTTTTTTTACACTTTGATAGATTTAATCTCTCTTGACACTTGACAAATCCAAGATATTGATGTACAAAATGTTGAATTAAAATATTTATAAACTATAAATACCAATGGTATAAAAAATTCAACCATTAACATTAAATTATATCACTAAACTAAACAAAACAATATTACATTAAATTATAACACTAAACTAAACAAAGTTAATATTATATTTTTAACCTAAACAAAATTAATATTATATTTTTAACCAGAATTAACTAGATTTAACCAATAACCTCAATTAAGCAATACTTAAGCAACAATTTAAGAATCTCAATGTAATTTATTAATAAGTTTTTTATGATTTCAATGCAATTTATTAGTAATTTTTTTTACATACGGTAGGTTTTAATATATATATTAAGAAATATGAGTTATATTAGTTAAGAATATTCTAAAACTACCATTTTAGTTGAA
>APFE031710581.1:358305-385024 GCA_000404065.3 Pinus taeda
TTAGAAATGAAAATTTAATATTAAATATTCTACGTATTATTTAAAATATGTTTTGTATATTTAAACCAACAAAATATACAATTAAATTATTAAAATAACATTAATTTAATGAAAATAAAAACTCTATGTGAAACACAATAGATAGTCACTCCTTAAAACGAATCTTAAAAGAATCCTCGCTGAATTATTAACTAGAGTTACACTCTCATTCCAACATGTTTACAACACCCATTTAATATTCTTGGAAAAGGGAGTTGCCTACATAATTTATTTATTTAAATTCAACTCTAACATGTTTACAATATTCCTTCAATGTTCTTTGAAAGGGGAGTTTTCTACATAGAAACTAATATAATAATTGATTTGGTTCATAAATTTAAATATGTTTACCATACCGTTAAAGTAATTGTACGGTATAGGATTAAGAGTGTGAATGTTATGATAATAGATTTTATATAGAATTAAGGTCAATGTTTTTATATGAAACAACTCTAACATGTTTACAACACCCATTCAACATTTTTTTGAAAAGGGAGTTGTCTATATAGGAATTAATATAATTGTTTACTAACACATATTTAACATTTTTTGAAAAGGGAGTTGTTTATATAGAAATTAATATATTTGTTTATGAGAATCGCCCCATCTTTTGGGTTCTTATTCAACTTGGAGTATCTTCTTGTTACATTTTCAAAACCTCTTTTGGGTGCTTATTCAATTTGGAGTATCTTTTTGTTATACTTTCAAAACCTTCTGGGGAAGCCTTTTTAGGGTGACATTATGCTACTATTATCAATGCCATATGGTGCCATATGAGTGGTGACATGTGTCATTTAGATTAAATTCTTAAGAAACATTAAATTGAGACTTTCATGTTTGAGTTATCCCCATCCTATAAAAATCTCAATTTAATTTTTTTTTTTTTAAGAAATCCTTTTAAGAAGTTACTTACACATATGACAAATAGTAGATTGTTGTACTTCAAGGTCCAAATAAAATGTCAAGAAAAATTAACTTCTCATAAGATCATTATAGTGCTAAGTAAGAGATGAAACCACCTTATTCTATGTTTTTCAAATTTGTTAAAGCATATGAGTACCAAAAGTATTGAAATAACTCATAGCAACAATTATTTCATTAAGTGAGAAAAGTCTTTTGACTTGGATCAATGATTTTTTTGACAATTTTGTATTAAACAATATTTTCCAAGGTTCGTCACCAAAAAGTAATAGCACTATCCATTTCATTGAGAAGATGAAGCTTCGCAATTTGGTACAAATATCCATGGAAACATATGTAAATCATCCCCATTGCACCTTTTGGAAAAAATAAAAATAAAAAAAGAAAAAGAAAAGAAGAAGGGTGGTTTTTCTAGATGACTAAATTGAGAAACAAAAAAACCATCATAGGAGGCTTAAAAAATGTAGTTCATATAAAGAATTTTGTTGAGAATTTTGATTTTCATAACAAAATATATATCCATGAATAGCCAATCCAAGATATCTAATTATATTTCTATCTCTCATGCACTACTAGGGATGATTCAATGAATCCAACTTCTTCCCCACTAGACCAATCAACCAATAATTAGTTTTGAAAGCACTTACCATTGCTTTTGCCACAATATAGTAATTATTCAAACATCCAAAAATGCCTTCAACAAAATCTTATGGAAGGGAAATAAAAAGTAGAGAGGTATCTGGGTGAAAAAGTGAAGTTGAGTTACACATTTTGCCTTTTTTTGAGAAAAAATATCATTTTTAGAAGTTCTTCAACTTTCGAAAAGCCAAAGTAATGTTTCTGTTTAGAATTTCATTTTATAACAAAAAAGAAACTTGTCAGAAATTTATTAGCTTTCTATTACTTATTTTTTGGAATTTTTTATTCACATTTGATATGTCAACTTAGGAATTGTTTGACTACGCGTTCATTAAGAATCAAGGGATTCATAACACGTCATGTTTTTGAGCACTAGTGTATTCTTTGTTAACTTGACCTTTTTGAAAAAAAATGTGTTGCAATGATCTAGATAGACTCCAATTCGATATCATAATATTTACGAAACCAACTGATTCACATCATAATTACTAGAATTTTTTGAATTGAACCAATATGAAAAAACTGCAGATTTTGAAGATGTTTAGCTGAGCATCAAATTTCTCAACATATTAGTTATAAACTAAACATCTAAAAACTACCCATTTCAGAAGACAGACCAACGTAATGAACTATAAAATTTTCATATTTTTTATAATGTATTTTGGAAGATACAAATTTTTGATGTCACTGAATCATAATGACCTTCAAATGTTTTTTGCACACTATTTTTTAGAAAATTAATTAAAATTAGCAAATTTCTATGGAATTCCCTAAAATTTATATCTACTGAAAGTAGATTCAATTCTGCAAATTCTGGTTTTTGTTCCAACAGTAAATTCACCAAATTTGATGGAGTTTAAGCATTTCGAAATTGGAAAAAGGTGACTAGAGCTGAGTTGTTGCAGAGTTGCAGGTTAAAATAGTTCGACAAAATTAAAATTACATTTGTGTTGGCATTATGATACAGGGGTTGTCCTAGATGGAAACTCACTCTGATGACAAATCATAGTGTAGTAGGTCAATAGCAAAGAATTAATGATCAGACTACAAAGAATGAATAAAAAGAGGTATATGCAAGTTCACCTTGAAAAAGGAGCGTATACACGCGAGTTACTAGACCAAAAGAAGTGTATAACGTACACGCGCACTTCCACAGAAGGAAAAATGTGTATATCTTGGAAAACTAAGTTTTGGTCCATGGTATTTTGATCCATGGTATTGGTCCAAGATATCTGGTCCGAGGTATTGACCATAGGTATTTGGTCCAAGGTATTGGTCCTAAGTGGTTTTGGTCCATGGTATTGAGAAAGGCCTAAAACTATAAAAGGAGGAGAAGATCATTAGGCCAAGGGTGCAAGTATTGCATATTTGATGAAGTGAGAGATCCAATATGCAGGTTATGGGTTTGTGATGCTTTGCTTGATTTGAACCAAGGGTGCACCTATGTGGATGATGATGAATGATGGATCAAGATCTTAAGGCTTGGAATGTATTATCATTATGTGGTTTGATTATTGATAGACTAGATCTGAATACTGACGCATGTTTTATTATGCAAATATTATGATCTGGGTATGACTGAATTCTAAAATAGCTGTGAAGTGTTTAGGTTAGTATTTGTAGATCTGTACGCAGGTTCGCTTTGATAAAAGTGCGTATACACGTTGGTTCGGCTCATCAGAGTAGTGTATACATTATGAAATATGATATCTGAATTTGCAGTTGGTTCTATTGGTTGTTGCAGAGTTTTCGATTCTGCTCTGTGTTCTGGTGACTGTGTTTTGATGACATGCCTGCAGTGATTCAGTTGTGGATGATTCAAAGATTGATGATATTTAATGATTGGTTAATGCAATGGTTGTATTGCAGTGGTGATTGATTTTGAGCTTCAATGTTGTTAATGGGTCTAGTATGAAAATTGGATGAAACATGGCCTTCAGATTATGGTGTTGTGCTCCATGAGTATCCAGTCTAAAAATTTATGAAACGTGGTCTCTGGAGGAAGAGAGAAAGTCATAGCCTTCTGTAGGTTAGTGCCTAGGTATTGGTAAACATATCAACCAGTACAAGAGCCAGGGGGTTGGAGCTCCCTTCTAGTAGTAGCTGGAAAACGAGTGAAGGTTGGAGCCTTTTGTAGGCCGACGCCTACGTACTAGTAAACTAGATTGGCTAGTACAAGAGCTAGGGGGTTATAGCTCCCTTCTAGTAGAAGCTGGAGAACGAGAGAAGGTTGTAGCCTTCTACAGGTGGGTGCCTGCGTACTGGTATGAGTCTACACCAGTACAGGATTGTAAACAGGTTTTCCTTATATTAAAAGAAGATAGCAGCAGGTAGTTTTTGTCCCGCATTGGGTTTCCACCTTAAATCTCGGTGTTCATGTGTGTTTCTTATGTGTGATGGTATGTTCTGTTTTTACTGCACCTGATTACAGTTTATTGCGTTAATGAAGTTTTGATGCACTGATTAAATATCAACATATGATGAATTATCTGAATCATAAATTTGCTAGATATGCGCTAGTTTCCTTAAACATAGTTGCGTGTACATGCGAGTTCCATTAACTGAAGTAGCGTATATAAATCTGATCATGGAAATGAAAAGTTATTGACTTGCTAATACTGATTCACCCCACACCCCCCCCCCCCCCCCTCTTCAGTATTATTTCCAATGATTTGGACAAACTTGTGTTTGTCGTCAACACTTGTTAAAAAAACAGAAAAATAATTTGGCCGAATTACATTAAAAGTTCAGTTGAATTATTTTTAAAAGTTCGGCCGAAAATGTGTTGATATTTTCCGTTGGCCACAAAAATGAAATGATGTTACCCTCCGAAAAAATGTTTCACTTGAAACGATATAAACAAATGGAGCCAAAACTTCATTTTCGCACAATTTCCTCATTTGGGGTGAACTTTTAAGGTAAATCTTTTGGGTTGAATTTTTTGGAGTTAATTTTGAAAGTAAGTTTTTTGGGTTGAACTTTTTGGAGGAAATTTTTTGGACTTAATTTTTAAAGTAAGTCTTTTGGGCTAAATTTTTTAAGTGGGATTTCTTAGCTTAATTTTTAAAGTAAGTCCTTTGGGATGAATTTTTTAAGTGACATTTTTTAGCTTAATTTTTAAAGTAAGTCTTTTGGGGTGAATTTTCTAAGTGAGATTTTTAACTTAATTTTTAAAGTAAGTCTTTTCGGGTGATTTTTTTAAGTGAGATTGTTTAGCTTAATTTTTAAAGTAAGTGTTTTGAGTTGAATTTTTAAATTGAGATTTTTTAGCTTAATTTTTAAAGTAAGTTTTTTGGGCTTAATTTTAAAGTAAGTCTTTTAGGCTGAATTTGAAAGTGATTTTTTTGAGCTGAATTTTTAAAGTGAGTTTTTCGAAAGTAAACTTTTTTGGCTAAATTTTTGAAGTGAGTGTTTTTTAAAGTACCTGTTTTGTGCTGAATTTTTAAAGTGAGTTTTTTGGTCTAAATTTTGAAATGAATTTTTTTGTAGGATTTTTTGAAATTGACTTTTTTGGGTTGGATTTTGGAAATCTACATAGATTGAATTATCATAGGAAATCAAAGAAATTGCAAGAGAAAATATGATCGAACAAGACACATTGAGGTTCATAGAGATTACATGAGAAATTATTACAAAAGAAAGAAGGAAGAACACACAAATATTGAAAGGGAAAATCTATCTCAACTAGAAGTTGAGGCAGATATGTAAATGTAAATATTATAAATGATATTTAAAACTTAACTAGTGTACTGTGAAATTTATTTTTTATTTGATGAACTAATTTGAAAAATATTTTGCAATGTAAACATAGAGAGATATTCCTCATAACATTGATGATGAGATTGAAAATGTTGAAAGACAAAGTGAAAAAGATAATGAACTAATAATTGGTGATGTTGTTGAAGATGTTGAAAGAGATTCAAATGAAGAAGTTGAATCACCATCAAATATGTATCTATATGCCATGTGTATTATTGAAATTATACATATTTATTAATTTCAGTTTCATTCAAACTCTATTTTTTAATTTTATTATTTAATAATTATTTATATCCATTTACATTTAATTTTCATATGTAAGATGAAAAAAATATCAATGATGATATGTTAGAAAATGTTGGCACTGAAATATATGGAGATAAAAAAGTTGACCATATTGTACGATATTGTGTTAAGGGTATTATTGAGAAGTTCTTCAAAGATGAAAGTTTGACATTTCAAGCTCAAATTTTGAGAGATCTCTTAACATCAAAGAAATTAAAAGACGCTACAACTCTATTGGGTAATAAAAAATCAACGAAAGATAAAAAGGTGAAGGAAAATGTGATTCAAAATATAAATAGTGCTCTACAAAAAAAATGGAAGATCGAGAAAGAAAACTGATGTAGCTGCATGTAGAGAAATACAAATGGCAGTGGTTTTATAAAGTACTAAAGAAAATTGTTTGGTAAAATCTATGGAAAAAGTATTAGAGACCTCATGAAAAACATTGCACAAATATAGGAAATTTCGACAAATAGATGTAAATGATGAGCTCGCTTGTTGGACAGCTATTTGTAGGAAAACATACAAAGATAGACTTGGAGAAGATGTTAAGAAAATAATATATGAATATTGGATACAAAATTTAAGTGTTTCACCAAAAGCAAGGGATGTGATGCAGTGAAGAATAACACAAAAGAAGTATGAAGAACATGCAAAACATATCTTGGACACCACTCAAATAGAGTTGTTCAATAAGTTCATAGAAGAGAATCATGGAATTAATGTCTCAATCAATACTTTTGTGCAACAAAAACCATGTTATGTTAAACCTATCATTGTACGTGACACAAATTGTTGTCGTTATCATGTGTAATTTCAATTATATTATGACACCTTCCTTAATTTTGGTAAAACATTTTGGAAAAATTCACCTCCTCCTTCCACTATCCATGGTTTCATATCCGAAATTCTATGTGAAAGAGAAAATCGTGAATTATTTAACCAAAAGAAATGTGTTGGTGGTAAAAATTGTGATCTTTTTGGAAATTTGACTTTATTTCACAACAACTATTTTGTTGATATAAATGATCAATCATTGTCTAAGCTAAAAGTGAAATGGAATAGATATGAATATATCCATACTTTGATTAGTTCAAATAATAGTACAAGTGCTAAAAGGATTGAATTACAAGAAGAAGGAATTCATGTGATAGAGTTTTTGAAGAAATTCGAGATATAAATTTATAAGTACACCAAGCATTTGAATAGAGCTTGATGGCAGGACCTGCAATTCAAAAAATCTCGTGAAACGTTTCTACCGGGGACCATTTTGTCAATAGTTGATTTTGCAGAGAATTACACATTTGTTGCACAAAATGAAATACAAAGTGAATATTATCATTCTAATCAAGTCTTTATGCTTGTCCATATTGTATATAGACATGCTGAACAAAATGTTGATGATATAGAAAGCACTACTGAGAATTGACATGTTATTAAAGAATATCACTTTTATATCAATGATGATCATACACATGATACACATTTTGTACAACATTGTTTTGATAAGATTTATGACTCATTGAAAGGTCATGGAATAAAATTCAATGAACATTGGATATGGTCAAATGGATGCACAGGTCAATTCAAATCTTCACAATCATTCTTTTGGTTATGTCCTCTTCACAAGAAAACCCACATTAAACATCATTGGAGTTTCTTTGAGACTGGTCATGGAAAAGGAGAACATGATGGTGCAGGGGCATGCATAAAATGAGCACTTCAAAGATATCAAATGGACCACTCTATAGGCAGACTTGTCTTAGCTGAACAAGTTGTTCAATGGTGCAATGTTGCACTAAGATATCAGACTAACCCATCAAGGAAGGTACAAAGGTATGTACATATATGTACAAATTAACATGTATATAGTTTTAATATATGATAACTTTTATCAATTTTCTAATATTAAACATTTATAAATTATATAGTTTAAACAATATGACAATGATTATCTTCAACATATATAAACTGTATTTTAAATAACATATTTAAATTCTTGTTTGGATTTACTATAGGCTTTTTTTGGCATATTGGAGTCGAAGATGTAGATAAGTCGATTACATATGAAGCTGAAACGATAAAAGGGACTCAAAAATTGCATTCAATTAAAACATAGGATTACCAAAATGATTTTGCATTTGATAAAATAAAATATTCTTGTTTTCGTACTATTTGCATAGAGGACACACAATCCAATGATGTTTGTGAAAACAATATGTATGTAAAACCTTGGCAACATACAAAAATAAATACAAAGCAGAAAATGTCAGTTCCAATCTTTGAAGAAATGGAATGAGAGGAGACTATAGTATCATCTGAAGGTGATCGAGTTTATGATATTGTTAGAGAAGGTAACATTTCAATTGATTTCACTATATATATATGTGTGTGTGTGTGTGTTTTATGTTTTTAAAATCAATGTGTATAAGTATCTAGATAATAGTTAAAATATAGAGCTCTAGAAATAGATAATAAAATCAAGTCCACATTGATAAAGTTAATTTAATGTAATTATGATCTAAATTTACACTTGTTTTATTGTGCATGAGATGTTTTCGTTGTAGTTGCACCCACTGACAACATAGAAAATTTCAAGTATTATTTGATGCAGTGCATTGAACGAAAAATGAAGTTATTGGAAGATTATGATGATAATGATTTTATATATGAAAGAGGGTCTATTATACTAAAATATTATTTTTTCCAAGAAACTCACCAAACTGAGAGTAATGTTTACTTTCAAGACTATCAACCCGATGTCATAAGTTGTCAATATAGTCACTTGGTGTGTATAATGCACATAAAGTTGATAGAAGTTCAATAAAAAAAAAATTGAAAGTTAAAAAATGGAGAATGTCAAAAGTTAACCATGAACAGATCATTGAAGATGGCATTCCATCAGAATTTTTTTAATTGAACTGCCCAACAATTTCTTCTACTTGGATTCATCTTTGAGAACTTAGAGTTCAAGTACATTGTCAACATTTCTTTTTGTGCACTCTTAAGTTGTACATTCTTAAGAATGTGATGATGTGAAAATGATACTCATTGGGTCTTGTATCATGTTACAAAGTTATATGTATATTGCTTGTTATGTATACCTGTATTGGGGATTTACTTATTTTTTAATTTGTGATGCATAATGTATTGTTACTACTCTATTAATTTGTGATTGTGGTTGGTTAAGACAAATGCTGTTACTTCTCTGTTAAGTTGTGATTGTGGTTGGTTGAGTCATTTGCTAAGAATAATTTACTAATATTATAGGAATGATTGAATGTGAAATGTACCAACTAAATGCAAATTTACCTTAATTTCTACATATTCAGGAACTTAAATTATATGTAAAACCATTAAAAAAAATCAAACCATGCACATGGATCATGCAAATTGTTATCATTGTTTTAGACATCTACATCAAATTATACTTTATTCATTCAAATGCAAAATGCAAACCACATTTTGTAATTTTTGCAATTTTAATAGGTTCATTTTAAATAAGTCAAGGCAAAACAATTTTAAACAAAACCTAAGAATCATCTACTAACATTATATGATCCAAAAATGGATCCTAGATAAACCTCTAAGTCTAAAAGACTTCATGCAAGAGGTAAAAAGTGCCAAATGGCACAAATCCTTTTTAAATTAGAGGAAAATGAAAATCGCAGGCTGCTCTCAGAAATAGTCTCATTGAAGGGATCCCTCCATTCTGAATCCAAAGCAACTTAAATGGGTGAAAACAGACTTCAGATGGGAAAGCTATCATAAAATGAAGCTGCCCTTTTTCAAAGAAAAAAGAGGTAAAGAACCCTTGAAATATGGGTCTAAAAACCCTCTAAGTCTTCCAAATCTCCCTAAAGGGCGAGACCACTGAGAGAGGAGAAGTCTTGGACTTATCACATTACACTATCAGGCCTTAAAAACATGGAGAAAACTCTAAAAACAGGGCTATCGGGAGGCTTGAACAGTGGTTGCACAGGGGCCATTGGATCTGGTTGATCAACGGTCCAGATTCGATCGATGATCGCAATCGGTGGTGGCAGTTGGAGGCATAAAGTGCCATGGGCCGATGTGATACCGCGATCACCGATATCGACCGATCGCAATCAGCAAACACAATGGAGCAAGGCTTACATCTATATATGCGATATGCAATGGTGCGATCGCTGATGTCGACGGATCGCAATTGACACATTACAATGGAGTGGGGCCAATATATATATATATATATATATCGATTGGCTGGACTCAACGACAATATAAACCATATTATATGGATTTTGAAGTTCGTCAAACACCATTTTTCAATGTATTTTCACAGTTTCGCTTATCAAACGAAATGCAAAGGGTGAAGTCCAACTGCGATATGTGATAGCAATTCCCAAGTGGACCTGATAGGGATATAAAGCACAGTTATGAATATTTCAAGTCCCGATGGACAGTGCTTTGTGGACTTTCCAGTGTATAGCAGTTTTTTTCTGTGTAAACACAGAGTGACCGTTTCAGGTGGATCCAAAGCAACATTTGCCCTCATTTGTGGTAGAAATAGGTGGCCACCTGCCCAAAGGGCATTATCCAATGATTAATGAATGCTGAGAAGAGGAATTTGAGCAGACATGGCCGAAGGTTGCAGAGCCCTAAAGGGAAAACCAACAGGTAGCGCGTTTTGGCTTTTAAGCCATGAATGCCAAAGAAAGAGGGATGTTAGGTTGTTGAATGGTGGCCAAGTCATTGTTTGATGCTGAATGCCGAAAGTAGTAGCAGCGGAGAGCCAAGAGAGCAGAGCGATAGAGAGCCAAAGAGCTACTACACAGGGATACTCAGTGTTGATGGTGGTTGAGTTGCTGTTGGAGCTATTACTGAAGTTGAGCACAAGTAGGAAGCACTAAGAAAACAACGCAGAAGCAAAAGAGTAGTCTACGGGCTTACTTGGAAACCAAGTGAAAAGCCAAGGGGATTATTTTTCTGATAGAGAGCCGAAGAAGCCAGAACTGAAGAGCCGAGAGCCAAAGTCTCAGAGCCAAGAGCCAGAACCAAGAATGAAAGAGCCAGAGTCAGAGCCAAGAGCCAGAACCAAGAGCCGGAGAGCCAAAAGGCAGAGCTTTAAGAGCCAAGGGATAAAAAGGTGTGTGAACCCACTGTTTATGTGTAGAACAATAGGAGTTGAGCCAAAGAGCTTGTAAAAAGACTTACACCATAATCCCAGAGAGGCAAGTCAAATTGACAAGAGCTGACAATTTTATTATGTGTGTGCTAGTATTTTTCATATTCCAATGTTATTATTTCCGCAGTATTTTATTTGTGAAGGTTTCAATGTGATTTATTTGGTATTTTCTGTAGTAGATAAATTGTTAAAATAATTACCAATTAGAAAAATAAATTCCAGTTGTTGTAATAGGATTTTAGTTTTGAAATTTTCACATGGTGTCAGAGCGTGAGTGATCAGCCAGGAAGCTCAGAAGCGAAAGAGGGAATTTCGTTCTTCAGTAAGAGAAATAGGCCAAAATTCCTAGAGGCAGTGCAGTCCATTACCAGGCAGGCCGAGTAGCTCTAGGAAGTTCGATTTTTCAATGCAGAGTGGAAGAAAACTTTGACTTTCTAGATTGAGTAATTCTAGCAAGTAAAGGGAGTAGCACCAGCTTAGATTTTCATTGAAACGATTCCTTGGTTGGATGCAAAGGGTTTTGCGTAGCAAAACTAGTGTTAGGTGGAAGAGAAAAGCACACACAACAAAGGAAAAATTTCACTCAGGGAACTTCAAGTCTCAAAAGTTCAATTTTTCCAGGTAAATTAGCAGTAGTAACTAGTAGATCTACATATTCCAGGAGGGAATGCGAGTAGCACAACAACAACCAAGTAGAGGGAAAGAGGGAGTTTTCGAAAGATTCAGAGATGACCATAGCAGGGCTTAGAGATCAGGATAGGTTGGATGGCTCCTCCAACTATATCATCTAGAAGGTTAGTATGTCCTTCTTGTTGGATGAATATGGCATGAAGCTCTACATAGACAGTGTTGTGGTAGTTACCCAGGATGCGGATCAACTGAAGGAATACAAAAAGGAGATGGTACGGGTGAAGAAATCAATCTCATATGGAGTCTGGGACCATATTGTCTCACACATAGGTAGCAAGGATACTGCCAAAGTAATGTGGGATGCTCTCTCCATGCTATACTAGAATACTTTCGAGTAGTGGAAGATGTTCCTAGAAGAAAAGATAAGATGCGTCAAGATGTAGAAGGGGGAAGGCATATATCACCTCCTCACTAGAATTCAGGAGGTTTATGGCCAGTGTGCAGTTGTTGGGGAAATGCCTCAACCAACAGATCTAGTGAGATTGGCATTGAACAGTGTCTCTGAGGAGTGGCAAGTTTTTTTTCAAAGTATATTGGGTAGAGACTGTTGGAAAATGTAACTAGGTTCTGTCTTCATTTAATATATTTGAGTCATCTTGTAATGTACATGTCAAAAGAATAAATAAAAGAATTTTTAGTGACTTATTAAAGCATGGGTTCCATGCTTAGATCACCATGTTTTAGGTCAAAGTCCTCATTGAGGACTTTTAGGATTTCTTTTGAGTCAATAAAGTCAATGTACTTTTAAAGAGACCCTTCTTGGGCTTTTGAATCATGTAAAAAGGTCAAGTATGCAGTCAAATATAATTTATGTATCCTCCACATCAAGTTAACCTAGAAGAGATCAAGTCGACCTAAGGACACTAATTCGACCTCACATGGAGCCTACAAATACAAGCACATCGAATTCACCTAGAACACACACTCTCACAAGAAGTTGAGTATCTCTTTTAGTTGGGAAAAGTGTGAAGTCTGTTGCCAGGAATCCAAAGTAAGTGCAAGTTTGGACAAGTATAAGAAGAAGGAAAAAATTAAAATTTTGGTGCCTCTCTCTCTCTCTGTTTCATCACCTATATTGGGAGATTCAAGTCTTCCAAGTTTCACTATTGTCAGAAACTACCAGTTTCTAGAAGTTGCTGCCTAGTCGAATTTGCTGGAAAGGGGTCAAAATTATGGGAGGCTAACTTGGTGTGGAGGAAAGGTTTGGTATTTGTTTAGGGTAAAGAGTCTCAAATAATATTATTTAAAGGAAGAGTTTCTTGACTAATTTTTCCCCTTGAGGGGGTTTTTTCCCTGGCATAGTGCCTAGATATGGTGTATATTGTGTGATGTGTTGTTGCTTTGGTAGTTGCTTGATGATCTAAAAGAAAGAAGATATAAGGAATCATAATAATAAGAAACATCACAAGCAATTTTTAACAATAGGAAAATATTTTTTCCTTTCCGATTTTCTAATAGAGACAAGCTACCAGATTGGGATAGGATGTGGGTCAATTTACAGTAGGAGGAGTTGAGTTGAGCTCTGTTAAAGCTCCATCAGTGGCAGTAGTAACAATGGACCAAAGGCAGTGAAGGAGGAGAAAAATGTGGCCCTCATATCAAAGGGTGCCAGTTAGTGGCAGGGGGAATAAAGAAGGAAGAAGAAGGACCTATCAAAGGTCAAGTGCTCCAAATGTGGTGAGCTTGGTCACTATATCACGTAGTGTCCTCTCAGCAAGAAGGAAAATTCGGAGAAGCAAGACTAGCAGGCAGCATCAGATGAGATCGATAATTTGTCCTTCAAGTTGGAGGAAGACTTTGCGATGTTGGCAGCCATACCTCCAAGAGTGAGGTGGGGTGACTTGGAGTTGTAGCCCCAAAGAGTTACATATTCGATCACGATCCATTGAGAAGTCCACCACATGGATCATTACCTTGCTACAGGAGCCCACAATATTTAGTGGCAGGATGGATCAGTAGCAATTGAAGCAGTCAATACCAAAGTGATAGTTGTAGACTAGTAGCAATCATATATTGAGAAGCACAATGTAGTGTTGATAGCAGAACAGGTGGCCCAGTGCAGGGTTGGCAGCATCACAAATTATTCAGTGACAGTGCAGATGCAGGTAGCATTTGGAACTCGGTAGATAGATGCATCATACTGAACACAGTTGATTCAGTATTTTGGATGCTTCTTAGTTGTAGTTGTAGCAACAACATATGAGAGGGAGTTATAATGCAGATGTAGAGTTGGTAGTAGTATAGCAGTGTTAGTAGCAGCACAAATGCAACATCATATTTGCATAGCAGTTAATCGCAGCAGCAACTAGACATCAACAACGTGACAAAGGTGATACAAAGACAAGGTGTTGTGGCAGTATGTGCAACACTAGAGAGAAAACACATTCCTTGCTAAGAGAGAATGTTAGTTTTTGTAGCATCAATTGTGTTCTAGCCACGAAATTTTGTGGGAGGCTAGAATACATGAGATCTCCAAAACCTAGAAATCGTTTCTCGAAATTCCACCTAGAGATTGCTTAATTAGATTATTAACCAGTTTTTAAATATTTCCTAAGTCTAAACTTAGGGAATATGGTTAATTAGTCAGAATTAATAAAGTCAAGGTGTGAATCACCTCGAAACTCACACGAGTTGACTCCAAGATGATCCTATCCATTTATTAAGTTTTAATGTTGGGATTGGTGTTCTAACAGTGGATTATATGAGGAATTCGATGGCCACTTGGAGAAGATACACCAGAAGTTTGATTTCCTTAGTAGATCGATTTTTAGAGTAGTAGCAGTTAGTCGCCACAGAGCCAGAGATCAAAGCAGTGAGTGAGTGGTAGGGATAGTGAGTCCGGAGGAGATTTTCTAGATCTAGAAATTCAGCTACATGAGGGTGACTTTTCTTAGTGAGGTTGCGTAGAAGCTTCAGAGGCAGTAGTTCAATTTAGCGAGATAAAGGGTCAATTTAGTTGTTGAAGGCCTGGACGATTTTCAGAAGGGGTCAGCGAGTCATTCTCAGAGGCTGGATTGGGCAAACGACTTGATCAGTTGTTGTTCTAGAAAAAGCGTACTAGTGGCTACATAGGCTTGACATAGAGGCTGACACAGGGGTTTCGTGGAGCCCATTTAGAGCCAGTTTTGGAGCTGGATCAGTGCCAGGTGAGACAAAATTTGTCTCACTAATTTTTGTGACTAGTTTCTCCTATAATGGATTTCCAGTTTATGCATCCATATTGTACTCATATTTTCACTGCTGCATCGCTTTTCCCACATTGGTTTTTTCCGGGGACAATTGTCCAAAAATTTTGGTGTCAATTTTATTATGTGCGTGTGCTAGTATTTTCTCAAATTCAAGTGCTATAATTTCCGTAGTAATTTATTTGTGAAGGTTGCAATGTGATTTATTTGATATTTGTCGTAGTAGATAAATTGTTAAAATAATTAACAATTGGAAAAATAAATTTTGGTTGTTGCAATATGATTTCACTTTTGAAATTTTCACACAATCCTCACTTGATGCCTCAAGTTGCTTCAAATTTCTTCAATATGGTTTTAGACCCCACTTCGTTAAATTAGGACTTGTCGGTAAAAATGGTCCTATGAGTTGATTCCTCCAATTTTTCAACTCTAAAAATATCAAGAACGATGAAAAATAATATAATGATCCAATATGGATCAAAAGTACACAATGTTACCTTTTACAGATCATCCTATAAGACAATAATTGATTTAAGGAAGAAATAAAGTTGGTCCAACATGAAGAAATTTAGAAAGCAAACTATACCAAATGCTTGAGTGTAAAAAGGAAAATTTAAAACATCCATATCATGTTTATTTGTTACATCCATTTACCATTTCATAATAAAAATGGGATGAAATCTCCATAGATTTTGTTACATCCCAATATAGTAATGAATTATTTCATTATATTGGTCATGGATTTGCTATTAGTTTTTCATCCAAAGTTTTTTAGTTTTTCATTGATTTGCTATTAGTTTTGCTTTGACTAAAAAAATTTAAAATCTATCAAAGTTTAACATTATGAAATTAAATTTATTATTTTTAAATAAAATTTATTTCTATTTATCTTAAATATGATTGGTTGAAATGTGTGCCCTCTTATTGTGTAATGATGGCAAGAATTGACTTTTGTTACTCTATCGTTTCCAGTACGTTAGCTCATATAATTTGTAAGCTTCCGCTATTCCCCTTTCGAGAATGCCTGACATCGTTACGGTCGTTCATTCCATTGAAAATGATTCACTTCAAAAACAGCACATGAGATTCCAACCTATACGGCTCCTCCTTTCTTCAGTAGGTAATAATGGGAGTAATCCATTATAATTATTATGTACTATATCACAATTACTATGTACAATAATATAAATAATTTGAAAAATAACAATATATATTAATTACCATGTACCATCGACACAAATGATTTATAATTAAATTCAAAAATTCCATTTTCTCATTGGTGGAAAGTATTGAATAGACCATTTTTATGGGTTTTATTTTTTAATTTACAAAAAGTTAATTTAAAAAATATAAATTTGAAAAAATATATAAAAATAGCATGTGTAAATTTGTATAGCTCTCATCATCTCAATCTAAACTCAATGACATGAACACATGTACTATAATAGAGTATTATAAAAAAGAAGAAATGTCACTCAATTTGAGTAAATAATTATTAACTCGTTATCATTCTTTTCAATATCATACATATAAAATCTTTATTTACAAAAAATATTTAATTATATTAGAAAAATTAATTAAAAAAAAACGAATATCATATAAATTATTTTACAATTTTATTATTGTTAAGTATATAAACACATCATAACATTAAAAATATTTTATTAAATTAAACAATAATAAATATTAACTATACAAATGTATTAATTAAATAAAAATAAAAAATACAACCACTAAACATGAAATTAAAAAAACTCAATGCACTTTTTCAATTGATCTTTATTAAAAAGATTGCAGAAGCGTTAGTACTTCTAAGAAAAACCAAAAATTTATTCCATTTTGATTGTTGTAATATATGATAAGGACCATTAAAAATTTAATATTACTTCGTACCAAACATAAATGTCGTAATGTTTAAATAACGAATAAAATTCACATCCTTCGAAATGTAATACAAAATATATATAACATATAATGTAATGTTTACCTAACAACTAATGTCCATATCCATCGTAATAAAATAATTACATATATATGTTTTAGGTTTATTTTTCCTTAAATAATCATATTAAAAACAAAGGGAAGTTGTATTTCATTCTCCTTACGCTTGTCCCATATGTTATTTTACATTATGTCAGCATCTTTCTTGTTCCATATGTTATTCTTACAATATGTTACTTTCTTTGGAGAGAAATTGACCCAGGGGAATTTTGGGAAAATAATATCTTACTTTCTTCTTATAGAAATTGACCAAGAGAATTTTGGAAAAATAATATCTGGGTGGAATAGAAATTAAACTCCACTAAATTGGTGTGAGAAATATTTTGTTTTATGCCAGCAAATATAAGTATATTAAATTGAATTGTCATCAAGTCTGGAAGGCTTGTTTTATAGTGCAATATAAATGTGTAACCAAAGTTTATTTCAAGTTATTTTATAGTCTAAATGGATGAGTAATTTTATTCGTCAGTGATAAAGTTGAAATTTTGCTCCTATAATATAAATAAAAATAAAAAAATTAAACAATTATACAAAATATTATTATATATAAAAAAATTAGATTCCTATCTACTTATATCAATTCATATTAAATCCTTATTTAAAATAAATTTATACTAATATGTAATGATTACAATGTAATGGTATATAATAACTACAATAGTGAGTGAAAAACACCCATCAAAACAGTGAAAAACACCCATGAAAACCTTCGATATCATCATTTTTTTATATGTTATAAACTTAATGAAAATCTATTACAAAAAAAATACATATGATTTTTTGCTTTACATATTAAATGAAAAAGGAAGTGGCATGAAACTTCAGGTGTGTTTTGTATGGATGGTTGTATTATACAGGAGTGGGTTTTGGATCAATTCCATCTCCCATGAAAAAGAGTTGCAGAGAGCTGCATGCTGATATAAACTAATCTTTGAACATTTTAAAGATTTGAAATTACTTAAAAAAAATAACATGTTAACTAACCTTGACAAATCTTTACTAGTTTACTGCTGAGCCACAAGGAAATCCAAAATAACATCTTCCAGTAATTGGTCAAAGAGAAGCTTCTCAATGTCCCTGCCAATCTCCTGGGCCTCCCCTTCACCAAACATGCCATCATCCCATGAGGAAGTCCATATACTGTTCACCCCAATTCTTGTCATGTTGAGATCCCTCAACAACATGGTGAAAAGGGAGTCATTGGCAACATCATCATCAAAAGGCACAGCATGATAATCCACCAACTCTCCAATATCATCACACAGCTCCTCCACCAGATCTGGAATTCTTCTTTTCCTTTTTAATCCCTGTGCAAATGACGCCCTTCTCAGTTTTAAAATTGACGGCCTCTGCTTCATTTGCAAACGCGTCCTTGTCTTTCGTTTCAACAATTCCTTGACGCAGTCCATCACGAGGCGGCGTTCGAGGGCGTCGCCGGGGAGCCGCTGTTTACCCGAGAACGACGCCGCTTCCTGCTCTTCTATTTTATAGTAGAGTTGGGGGTAGAGCTCAGTCGAATCTGCCCCTTCCGCGTTCATCAATGTGGGATTATTCGTCAAGATTTCCCAAACATAATCCCTGTAATCCATCTCACAAGCGTCAAACTCAGCAGACTTGGATGCACTTTGGTTGCTGCAATTTGACGCTGTGCTTGGCCTTGCTTGCTCATCTTCACGGATTTGCTCTGTTGTCTTGTCTGAATCTGCAGCACCCAAAAACACAATTTAGGAATATAATAGAGGGAACCCACTTAGGACATTACAAATAGTCTGCTTGTGTATTGTATGGCAGTGTCCAGTAACAGGTTTGGAGAAAGAATAACCTTTATCATCAGTTGGTTGACTGGAGGATTCATATTCCTCTTTTTCCCCATTATCAGCTCCCAGTTGGTCTACATCATCTTCTTCTAAATGATGTGCTTCTGCTTCTGGTGGCAGTTCCAGAACAGAGACTGGACTGATTGACAAAGCTGCAGAACAATGCTGGAGAACAACTGGTAATTGATCACAGTCAGAGCTTTTCTCATTTTGGGAGTCATAAGCATGATCCAAGCGGCTTGCAACCTGCAGCATGTTAATGTGATTGTGATCAGAATTAAAGAATGATCGATACTGGACAAGATTTGGCAGGAGAAATGAAAGCTTACTGCAATAATCAATCATATCCAGAGTTCAGGTTTTACATCACTTAGCAAATCTATCTTAACGCTAAACACACATAATATAAAAAGTACCTTAATGGAAACATATAGGATTAGAGATGATACAGTGAGAATGATCTCAGTATAATAGAGATTTTAAAGAAATTAGCAGTTCATTTTATTCAATTCCTTTCTTAAAATTCCAAAATGCAGTATAATAATAATATACCTAAGGCACAAAGATCCTTCATCCTTAATCAGGCCTGGTCTATTTTGGAACAGGATTTCTATAGTTTCCAATTTAATAATTAATACCCAGGGCACAAAAATCCTTCATCCTTAATGAGGCTTGGTCTACTTTGAAACAGGATTTCTATAATTTCTAATTGGTCTATATTAAATAATATGAGTATTTTTAGTAGCACATATAATTAAAGGTATATATATAATTAAGTGTTTTGGATTAATTATATGGCTAGAATTTATAGACATTTCCAATCAAATAATGTGATTTATTTTCACAACAAAATTCTTGCATCTAAAATATGAAAATATCTTTAGTAATATAAATAATTCAACAACAAACGAAATTAAGAATTTTAAACCATTGACATTAAATTGCTATCCGCATTTATCAGCCATCTAATGTATATACTTGTAACTTGTGCTAATAGGCAGTAAATTAAAAATGTTGAGCAATCCAAAATATTTGTAGTACACTGTGCTACTTATCAATGCTTAATAGTTATAATTTTCTTCCCTGACGGGCCTACAGAATGCTAACCTGGACAACTTAAATCGGAAGCACTTCACAGTTCTCTGAGAATGCTTGCTGATCAAGTGGTTAAATAGCTTCTGATACAGGAAGATTTCCCCTACTAAGGCTATAGAATGTTTATGTCAAAACATAGTCTAAAAATTGTACAGATAATTCAAAAGTTCAAAACAGTAAACAATTTGCTCAATGTGGGCTAATTAAGTGACTAGATGCTTATACGTGGTACAACTATATTGTGCTAGATGGTATATATTTTCAGTGCTTTGAGTACTCATGAAATTCTAATTGTTTTGTTAAATAAAATATCATTTCTTTTAGTTACTGAGAAATTAAACCAACCGTTCCATGCAATCACAAAGAAATAACGAAAAAGAAAGGATGAGAACTCACGTTGGAACTTTCAGAGGAATCCCTGTTGGGATTAAAGGTGTTAAATGGAGATCTCTCCTTATTGCTGCCATCATCTCTGTGGATTTTTGACGTCTGCGAAGCAACACTTGGTAATTGGGATATTACCAGAGGTATTTGATTAGTCTTTGTATGATCTGATGTTGCAGGTTCCTGATCATCTGATAAGATTCGATCTGTGGAGGCTGCAGGTAAGCTGGAACGAGGTCTCGAGATAATATTTCCCTTTGGCTTGGTATCAGAATTCTGATCATGGTGAGATTTCTGTCTCTCTGGCTTTAAGGGCAAAGAGGAAGCCTTCTTTTCATGGGCGACCTTGTTATGATTGGCATTAGAAATTCTCTCAGTCCTCCTCCTATTGAGCTCCTGCATGAGGACAGAAGGAGGAGGTGGAGGAGACGGGTGTGTTTTAACTGAAGGCGGTGGCGGTGGCGGTGGAGGTGGAGGTGGAGGAGGTGTCTTCACCGGAGGAGGAGGTGGTGGAGGAAGCTGTGTCTTAACCAGAGGAGGAGGAGGACGAGACGGTGGTGGTGATGGTGGTGGTGAACGAGGAGGAGGAGGAGGCTGCTGTACCTTAACAGCGTGGTTATGGTGATGAATTCCATGCTCGCGTAGAACTCTAGTTTGTTGGTGCGGTCTAAGCCCCTCTGAATTTATATTACTACTGCTATTCTTTTTCGATTGTACTCCTGGATCAGCCAATCTTTCCAATGTGGGTTTACTCGTTTTTTTCTTAGGCGTTGTGCTCTTCACCACATTTCCATGACCCTGTTTAATTCTGGAAGCTGCTGTGACTTTTTCATGTATTTCTGCTGTTTTCTTGGGACTTCTGACAACCTGCTGCTGTGCTGCCATGGGACTCCTTAGATTTACAGGCTTTATTACTGGGGGTCCATCCCTTGTAATAGCCTTGGCATTGATATTATCATTGGTATTCGCAATAGCTGACGTCCTCTTTTCAGGCATCGAAACGTACTGGCCCTGTTGCTGTTGCTGCTCCTGCAAATTAATCCTCGCAGGCTTTTGCTTCTCTTCCTTCAAAGAAATCACGCGGTCCGAACCTGAACCGTATTCATGCATGTGATCCTCAACATCTGGAACGGGATATGAATGCAAAATGCCTTTAATTTGCATTGCTTCCAGTATCTGTTTCAGGGTCTTGGACTCGGCCTGTTCTGAGCTCAGACGCTTTAATTTCTCACTTACCTCCACTTCGAAATTGTTCTTGACAGGGGCCTGTTGTTTTATTTGTTTTACTGCCACAGATTCCTGTGGCTTCTGTGAACCAGATCTTGATGGTCTTGATTTCTCTGGCTTCGATGATCTGTTAGCGTCCACGGATACTGAATCAGTATTGATGATCTCTTGATTAATGGGATGAACGGGACTTGATTTCTTTTTCTGGATCATCTGCAATTTGGGGCTCTTGGGTGGCTTCGCATTGGACTTAGGATTCTTTGGTTCTGAGGGCAGTTCTTCCAAACCCATGAGCCGAGCAATAACACTAGGAATTCTGCGCTTTGTATCTGCCTGTTGCAGGCCTGATTTCGAACCAGAAACACTTGAATCTGCCTGTAACATGCTTTTATTCTTTTTACTACTAGTACTCCTAATGCTGTCTTCTACATCAACCTGCTTAGCAGAATTATTATTATTATCGTTATTATTAATATTATAGAGCATTTTCTGTCTGTTGAGGCTTTCTCTGATGGCATCCCTGAGATCCACAGTACCGGACGTTTTGGCAGCAATTTCCCTTCCATCTAAAGATAGTCTGGCAGGTTCCCTTTTCCCTGCATCAAACGAACGCCTGGGCTGATCATCGTGCAATACTCTGTGCGTATATGGCAGCAATTCTTTGAGATCAACTGATTTCCTGGGCGGTTGAAGAGTCTTGAGATTCGAACCCGCGGCCTTCTGAAGCTGGGCCAGCATTCGCAGAGACTCCTCCAAATCCATGGCGCCCTTCAACAAATCTCTGCCAACGTCCCCCGCGCTGTCTAATTTCTGTTTGCTCTTCCATCCATGCAAAATCTCGCCCAGTTTCTGCGCGTCGCGGGAAATCTCTCTGAGCTGTAAATACGATCGCGCCTGGGTATTGCTCTGCAGCATATCAGAATCCGAGAAATAATGTCGCCCGACTTCACTCAGGTCCAGCGATCTTCTGTGGTGATGAGGGTGGGAATTCCCGCGTTTAACCAGCTGCTTATTACTATCATTACTTTTATTATAATAACTGAAATAATTGCCTCCATGAATATCCATTATTTCGCTGCCATTCCTGCGTACAGAATTGTTGCCATGATGGTGCACTTCTCGTTGTCTTCGCTGATAATCTACGTCGCCATTGGAAGTGTAATAGATTGACGAGTCTGCAAACTGTTTGGAGCTTCTGTACCGTGCTTCGCCTGCCATTTGAGCAGGCCTTGAGCTGGATTCTTCCATTACGTTGGATCTACGCCTTTCTCTGTCCCCATGAAGCTGCAAATCAAAATTAAAAAAAAAAAATAACTCCAATTCTTGAGGCTAATTTTTTCTATTCGCCTACCTCCCCATAATTTAAACCAAAACAAAACTAGAAACTGCAGACTGAAAATAATTAACTTACGTATATTCTCTCCTCATGAATGGGATCCTCTCTGTATATATTCCCGGACCTCGAATTAATTGATCGCTTGTAATTTCTTTCTATATCTGTTATCACTGCACCCATGAGCATCTGGTTACTACAGAATAAAATTCTTAACAGAAAATGATAAGGATGTGACACCAGTTCAGGTTTCTATATGGATGGGTGTGAAAGGTGTTTTATTTTAAAAAGTTGTTTTTCCTTGTCATCAACATTAAAAAATTCTCCATATTTTCTTTTCTATATTTAACTTAACAAAAACCTTAAATCTTAAGGAACAAAAAAACTTAAATCTGACTGAGAACCTAATCCTTGAGCTTTATCACAACAGATCAAAAATGTCCATTATAAAATTGCAGAACAAGAAAATGACCCACCTACCTTATCTTAAATGAATGAACTACAGAAACGTTGGAACCTTGACATCTGATTATGTTTATGTATTCCTTCTTTTTAATAAATGAATTACAGCAACATTGGAACCTTGATATCTGATTTCCTAAATGAGTGGACTAAAGTAACAGTGGAACATTGATATCTGATGATGTTCAGGTTGATTCAGAAGCTTAAATGGTCAACAGCAGGAAAATATACAGCATAGATACACACCTGGAGAAGGGCCGACCTGATGAGATCCTCGCCATTTCATATGAGCATTATCCTGTTCTTCGCTAAGAGAAATTAGACGCCTCTGTAGGCGCAAATCTTCAATCAATTTCTGGTTAAGCCTCGCAGTACTAGTCATGGCGAATCCACAAAACAAGATTTCTTCACAGCTCGAGACTGAAAATATGAAGAAAATAAACCTGCACAGCAAAAAATCAACAATATACAGAGATCTCAATGTATGGAATTCATTGAAAAATTAAATTGACCTTGACTCCGACGGGTATCGCAAAAATTTCCACGTACGAAATTGACGAACAGGCCCTGAGTCCTTACCAGGCAAAGACTTGGAGTCGACTTACAATGCGGCATCTTCGGAGCAGCAGCATTCCTAACGCCTCGCACCCATCCTGCAGGCCGACAAGGCCAAGAAAATGTCAAGACGAAAGAAGTGGAATATGTGATAAAATATGTGTATATATCATTCACAGGGTATATACACAGACGCACGTGAAATTCTTAATGGAGTCACGCGTAAGTCATGGAGCAAGCGGCGGTAGCACGTAATGAAAGACGAGGCTTTGACCACAAACTAAGTCTGCATTTCAGCGAGCTGTCAGATAGATAATTTAAGACCAGACACTGTAAACCCTAATCTTGTTTTTATTTCAAGCATCCACAGATTTGAAGCCCTTCGGCTGGGCGGCCATTGTCTGATATCAAGTCTAACCTAATATTCGATGACGCTTGCTTTACTTTGCTTTGCCAGCAAAAGACTTTCACTGCAAAACATGTTGGTAGGTTGCTTTCTTCACCAAACTTGACTCAGAGCGGATCAATCTCTCTTTCAGACTGATCCTGGTGAGAATTGAACCCGGGCTAATTCTGATAAAATTTCCTTGACAGCCAACCGAAACTGAACCTGAACATGGCCCACTCGGCCACCATTCAAATGTATATGTGGAAGCTCATCATTACATTATAAACGTGATGAGATCCATGATCAAATATGAGAGGGAGATCATTGACTTCCACTGTAATACACGCAACAGAGAAGAAACTCCTAAGAAAAGAGTGACCTGCTCATCACGAGCAGTCTGGATTATAAAATCATATTTTTAAGGCAATGTTGAGGTTATCAATCATTTTCAAATGTATTGACGATCTCCTACGGCACAACATGGTTACTGCTATGTAAATATTTTAATCGATCACACCCATAAGATGTTAAGATGTTAAATTTGATAAGGACAATACATCTGTGTGTTTTACTTTGCTTGAAGTATAGCAATTCATTGGATGGTATCTCAAGGAGTCATTATGTCAACCACCATGTAAGTTTGTGTTGTCATGTTAAAAGGTTATCTTAAAAGTATGTTATTTTTAATTTGCTTTTAGATTAGGTCATTGGAAGACTCATTTGCAAATGGTTGACTTTCTTATTAGTTTTTAATGACTCAAATCTACGGTGTAATTTATTAACCTAGTCATTTTATTAGACCTTGTTTATAAAACATATCACTATATTTGAGATGTGTAATGTGTATTTAAGGTTGGGTTTTCAGTTCATAGTTAAGTTAAATTGGCTAAAGTTAGTCAATGCAGATTAGGTTGGACACTTGCAAAGTTAATTGTTGACTTTGTTATTAGCCCTTGATGACCAAAGTTAGTCAATGCAGATTAGGTTGGACACTTGCAAAGTTAATTGTTGACTTTGTTGTTAGCCCTTGATGACCAAGTTCAATAATTACATAATCTTTTCATTTTCTCTCACTTTATTGGTAAAACATCTCACTACACCTACTTAAGATGTGAGATTTCTCTATTCAAGGTTGTGTTGTCAATTCATAGCTAAGTTAAATTGGTTAAAGTTAGTCATTGCATTGGTTAGGTCAATCATATTTGGTCTTTAATATCATTTTACTACCATACCTCCTCCCAATTACAAGTGCAAGTTATGTATATGTTGTTATTTAACTAGAATCAAGTTCAAAGTAAGTCATTTTGTATACTCCACTATGATGTGATGTGAGAGGCATAAGGTTGTGTTGCCAATTCATAACTAAGTTAGTTTGGTCAAAGTTAGTCATTGCATGGGCTAAGTTAGTGTTCTTTGGCCTTAAGGTCATTTTACTTACCACACCCTTACCCACTTAAAAGTGTAATTTATATATGTCTTTAGTTTATTTAGCATAAGCCAAGTTCAAAGTAAGTCATTTTGTACTAAGTCATTTTCTATATTCCCATGTGATGTGAGAGGCATATCAAACTAGCTAGCTTAGAGCTTAGGATCATATGCACATTAAATTACTCAATTTAAACTTTGGGATTAAGGCACATTAAGTAGTTATCTTATACACACTAGTAAAATATTTGTCGAATGTGTCTTCCATGAGATTCAATCCTTAACTCCTCACTGCAAATCACTTATTTCCACCACCACACTTATGTGTATGTTTTTAAAAGCATTTTGCACCGATGTCGAGTTTTTTGAAAACAAATAAAAACAAGTATTTAAAAATACATATGAGGTTAAATTTGATAAAGACAAGACATCCATATGATGTTAAATATTTATCTAAATATGCATATGATGTTAAATTTGATATCACAAGAAGTCATGTGTTTTGCCTCACTTGATGTTGAAAATGCAACAAGATGATGGAGCTTAGTGGAAAGAAGTCGCCTTCACTAAGTGGGCCCACAGGGTATTTTTGGCACAAGTCTATTTTTAGACTATGTCTATTTTTAGACATATGGATGATGGTCTATGAGTTGCAGGATGCTATTTGTGGATGGTTGATCAAGGTGGTAAAAATAGATGGACCTCTATTTTTAGACATATGGGCGGAGTCTATTTTTAGACTGCCAGGCTAAAAATAGAACAGTCGAATATTAAATGCAACAAGATGATGGAGCTTAGTGGAAAGAAGTCGCCTTCACTAAGTGGGCCCACAGGCTATTTTTGGCGCAAGTCTATTTTTAGACATATGGATCATGGTCTATGAGTTGCAGGATGCAATTTGTGGATGGTTGATCAAGTTGGTAAAAATAGATGGACCTCTATTTTTAGACATATGGGCAGAGTCTATTTTTGGACTACTAGGCTAAAAATAGAACCACACAACTTGTCCTGACGATGAACCACATTGGTTGGTTCGAAATGCGTCGACAAATGGTATTTCATGTGATTTTCGCCGAAAAATATCTCACAAACTTGATATGATCACATAAGCCTAAACTCTATAATTAAAAATAGAACAGTCGAATATTATTAGCTCTTAATAATATTTGGACTATAAACATTATCTTATTCTCTTGGAGCACTTCAGTTCGAGCTACAGATGTGGCACATGCAACTGCCAAAAGGAAATACACTTTTCTTATGGGTTATTTGAGCTATTGCATGAAGGAATTCAATTAGAACTTCAGTGATTGAGTTTTGTGGAGTTGAATGAGGAGTTGATGGAGT
>APFE031710581.1:385044-405556 GCA_000404065.3 Pinus taeda
ACTTAGTTGAACTAGTTGTAGTTAGTCTAACTGGCAAATAGACTAATGTTGAGTGGTGTGAATTAGTTATTAATTAATTCACTAATTATTAACTCATAAAGCAACTGAAGGATACATTAGTTAACTCAGTGCATGGACAGTTTAGTGGAGACAAGTGTTAGAGGTGAGTGAAAGGGCAAGACAACTGTTAGTTGTGACTATAGTTGTTCATGCGATTTGCACAATCAGTGGGATTGAGTTGCCAGTGAGGATTGTGTAGTGTTACACAAGGGAAACACGTGAATGGTTCAGCTATTCTCATCCATTCTCTATGCAGGATTGTGCAGTGGAGGCAAGCAAGCAGCAGAGGTGATTTGAGTCAGTGATTGATTCAAATCTGAGCTGTATTGTGTGTAACATGTAGCTAGTATTGTACTGTGTACTGTTACATGATCTCAATCAATATAATATACAGATAGTTGTGGGGTTTTTATCTTTATGCTTTCCCCGGGTACATACTGTTTTGATATGTGTGATTGATGCTTCAATGTGCGCATGTGTATGTTTCTGAATACTGCTAAATTGATGATCAACGTAGATGAGATTATGTATTATGCATGCATTCAACAATAGTGTATAATCAGGATAATCTCAGTTGAATAAGTGTCATATTATTCATAAAATTTCTACATGGTATCAAAGCGGGTTGATTTGTAGAAGAGATTTCTACAGGATATCAAAGCGAGGATTGATCATCAGATCTATTATTCAGGAAGTGACTACGTTTTATTTCTTCAGGCAGAGTTTGTAATCGGGCCAGGTAGCCTCTGATTCATCCTTCTTTTGGAAGGTGAGATATCCCGTGAATGCCCATACAGTCGATCTCTGTACAAGAAATACTTCGTTCTCACGAATTTTAGATCGGAAGTGGTTTAGTTTTGAGCTGGTGGAATTTGAATTTGCAGCAGTGTTTCCTTGGTGTCAAAGTTGAAATGTCTTTCAACGGATTGAGATTGAAGTATGCCCTTGAGGGCAGCTCGAACTATATTGCATGGAAGGACATGATAGAGGCGGTGTTAGATGATAATGGGTTGAAGGAGTTCATAGATGCGGATGTCCCAAAACCTACTGATGCTGCTCATAAATTAAGGCCCATCTGACTATCCTTAAGCACATTAAACCTTTGTTTTTGTATTAGATAATGTATTTTTAACTCTAATATGTTCATTAATAAGGTTTATGGATAATTTCATATTTGTGCCTAATATTATTTATTTTTATGGAATATTGTGGAATATTGGGCAGATTATTAAGATTTGGAGGAGATAATTTAGGGACTTACTCCCTATTATAGGAGGATCAATATTATATAATAAATCAACAAGATATTCTAGAATTATGGCACAAATTGTGGAGATCCAATCATTGAGAAAATCTAGGAAAGTGTTCCCTGCCATTTAATGCAGATCCCTAGTATTGGGAATAAGATCCACTAATCAACGGATTTTGGTGAGGAAAGCTTCCTTCTTTCATGGGGAATGATTCCTAATCATTTTGTATAAGTACCAAGTCGAATTTTCCCCTAGGGGTAGATTTTTATTAATCTTATTGTGGAGAGAACTCATATTTTTGTAGCTCCACTGTCATTTCTTGCAGGGATGTAATTGTATTGATAGAAATAATGAAGATTGGTGTCATGTTCAGCTTCTAAATCTTGGTCTCCTCCATAGGAATTTGAATTTCATTGGGCTTTTCTATCCTAGGAGCCTTAGAGCCCTTTTGTATCGTTTGCTTTTATTTTTAGTCACTTCTTATTCATATGCATCTCTTGTTCTTGTTTCTTTATATTTTTGCATTTAGTATTAATGATTTCTTGTTTGAGGATTGGGTTAAATGGTTGATGTAAGTTATTTTGTAGGATCACAAGCATCATTTCATCCTTGGAAAATATTTTTAAGGTCATAATGATCATTGAGCTTCTTGGATTAGTTTGTTTATTCCCAAATCTAGATTCTTGGAACTCCTTTGTGACAAATAATAGTAAATTTCTGCTATTTTTTCAAGCATGCTAATGAGATTCAATAGAGTTGGTTCCACTTGCATTAGATCAAAAAACGATTCTAGTTAATAGCAAAAATTACCGCATTTCATTTTCACTTTATTAGGTTAGGCATTTGATAGATTTACTAGCTAAGTAGTTCTCGAAATTCTAGGTTTTAGACTAGTAATTTTCTACCATTTTTAGCATGGGCTATCTGAGGTCTTTTTTAGTGATTCCACTTGGAATGAAGACCTAATACATCGTAGTAAATAAAAAAAATGTACCGTCCAATTTTGATTTTATTTGGTTGATCATTCGATGAATTATAATTCCCTATAGTAAATCTTTTGTTTCATGTAGTAGTACTACAAGAAACCCTGTAACAGCCTTTTAGCGTGTATATACTTGCCCAGATTCGCTCAAGAAGCTTAGTTATGATACCTTAGGGTTGAATCAAGACCCCTAGGCTCTAAATCAATGATTAGGGAAGACTAAATACCACTTATGACTTTCCTCTTTACCCATGCAAAACATTTCAACAATTTGGGCTAATGTACAGACTTATCAAATAGATAATGCAATGATGATTTTATTGATTGCCACATCCAATGAAATTTGTTAATGGATCTGAAGTCTTTGAAATGAAATGGTTGAAATTTAGTTTATGATATTTACTTTATGAAATTAGAATAGGTTTCTTTCCTTGTAATTTATTTCTTGCAATAGGTTGAGGTTTCCATTTCGAGCATTTCATTTTCTACAATTAGTTTAGGATTTGACTTCAATATATGCACTCCATTACATCATGACAACAAAGGAAGGAAACATTGTATGTTGCACATATAGTGCTGATACCTCTTAAGTCTGTACGAATCTTAGGTTGATAATTAAAGTTGGTAGCCTTGGGAGTTGCAGCATTCTTGTTGCAATATAGAGGCTCATCACTTTTCTACAGGGTTTCCTCTAGTACTACGGGAACCGCTACAAGGTTCCGTGTAGTGTTTACAAGACTTACTACAAGATGTCCTAGTTCTCATCTAAAGGCGTTTTGAAGGTTTAAGAGGTGTCCAAATGGTGGAACATGGTAGCAAAAGGTTGGAAAAGTATGTGGAAGACCTTGCCAAACTGAAAAATATTCAAGAACCCATCTAGAATAAGGGGAAGAAGGCATGCTAATGGTCTCAATAAACACTGTGAATTTTTTTATGCACAAACAGTTTTGGAAAAATGAGTGAAAATGGAGTGAAGGTTTCAAGGGAGAGGATGTGAATGAAGTGGATCTACAAGCCAATAGAGTTCACTTGTAGAAAGTAAAATTATGTTTTTTTTTGCATGAAAGGCTATTAAACAATCATGAAAAGAACAACTACATTTTTGGGCTTCTCCTTGCAGAACTTACAACAAAAATTATTAAGAGAAAGGACTAAGGAATGCACAAGAGAGAGGAAACGAGGGCCATTAATGAGGCACAATGAGGTAAATAAGTTTCTCAGAGGATGAGCAACACTTTCAGTAGGGAGGTATGATGGGTATCTAAATTAGACATAAATTAAGGCTCGTGCCTCTAAATTAGACATAAATTAAGGCCCATCTGATCATCCTTCAGCACATTAAACCTCTCTTTTTTCATTAGATAATTTATTATTAACTTTAATATGTTCATTAGGAAGGTTTATGGATAATTGCATATTTGTGCCTAATATTATTTATTTTTATGGAATATTGTGAGAATATTGGGCAGATTATGAACATTTGGAGGAGGAGACAAGTTAGGGACTTGCTCCCTACTACAGGAGGATCAATATTAAATAATAAATCAACATGATATTCTGGAATTATGGCACATATTGTGGAGCTACAATGACTGAGAAAATCTAGGAATGTGTTCACTGGCATTTAATGCAGATTCCTGGTATTGGGAACGAGATCCACTGATCAAGATATTTTGGTGGGGAAAGCTTCTTCCTTTCATGGGGAATGATTCCTAATCATTTTGTATAAGTAACAAGTTGAATTTGCCTCTAGGGGTATATTTTTATTAGTCTTATTGTGGAGAGAACTCGTATTTTGGCAGCACCACTCTCATTTCTTGCAGAGATGTAATTGTATTGATGGAAATAATGAAGTTTGGTGTCATGTTCAGCTTCTAAATCTTGGTCTCCTCCATAGGAATATGAGTTTAATTGGGCTTGTCCATCCCAAGAGCTTTAGAGACCTTTTGTATCATTTCCTTTCCTTCTTTTCACTTCTTATTCACATGCATCTCTTGTTCTTGTTTCTTTCTATTTCTGTATTTAGTATTAATGATTTCATCTTGTAGGATTGGGTTAACCGGTTAATGCAAGTTCTTTTGCAGGATCACAAGCATCATTTCATCCTTGGAAAATATTTGAAAGGTCATAGTAATCATTGAGCTACTTGGATTAATTTTCTTATTTCCAAATCTAGATTTCTAGAACTCATTTGTAGCAAATAACAATAAATTTATTCTATTTTTTAGAGAATTCTAACAAGCTTCAATTAAGTTGGTTCCAATTGCATTAGATAAAAAAAAAATCTAGTTAATAACAAAAATTACCCCATTTCATTTTACCTTATTAGGTTATGCATTTAATAGATTTACTAGCTCACTAGTTCTTGAATTTCTAGATTTTAGACTAGTAATTTTCTGCCATTTTTTAGCATGAGTTAACAAAGGTATTTTTGAGTGATTCCACTTGTAATGGAGACCTAATACATCCTAGTCAATAAAAAAATTGTTCCATCCAATTTTGATTTGATTTGGTTGGTAATTCGATGAATTATAACTCCCTATAGAAGATTTGTTGTTTCATGTAGTAGTACTATAGGAATCCCTGTAGTAGCTTTCCAATGTGTATATACTTGCCCAGATTTTCTCAACAAGCTTGGTTATGATCCCTTAGATTTGAATCAAGACCCTTAGGCTATAAATCAATGATTATAGAAGAGTAAAGACAACTTAGGACATGCCTCTTTACCCAGGCAAAACATTTCATCGATCCGGGCTAATGGACAGACTTATGAAATGGATAATACAATGATGATTTTATTGATTGCCACATCCAATGAAATTTGTTAATGGATCTAAAGTATTTTAAATGTAAGGGTTTACATTTATTTTATGATCTTTACTTTATTAAATTAGAATAGGTTTCTTTCCTTGTACTTTCTTTCTTACAATAGGTCAAGGTTTCCATTTCAAGCATTTCATTTTCTACAATTAGTTTAGGATTTGACTTCAGTACATGAACTCCATTACATCATGACAAAAAAAGAAGGACATTGTTTAGTCAATTTAGTGTCCTAAATTTCTTGCATAAATAATCAGTCGAGGTTTGTAAACTGATGAAGTGTGGTGCACTATATGTGCTTAGTTAACATTTTCTTACTTCATTGTTTTGGGGGTTTTTTGTTCTTTGATGTCTAAGAATGTTCAACCTAAAACTATGAGAAGATTTAAGTGAATCTAAAGAAATGTTCCTAAGTTAATCTAATTCTCTAAACCAAAAATTGTTGGCTAGTTATAACCTAATTTGGAAAACAAAGCATCTATCTTATCTTATCATTAGTCCTAATCCATGGATCTAATTCTTAAAATAAAAAATGAAATTACAGTCTTTGTTTGAAGTAAAGATAGAAAATGAAATCAATTAAAGTACTTCTGGCTACTTTAGCATTCAATTATGAAGTATGATCTTCTTCAGATGGAGTATAAGCAACTGTCTGTACTTTAACTTCAAATGTCCTAGAAAAATAAGCAGAGTATGCAACTAAGTGAGAATCTTAAAGCAAAAAGATGAAAGCATGTAAAAATAACTGTAAACAACTACTGCAATTTTGACTTTCTCCAATATTCAAATGTGAAGCATTACCCTCTTGAAGTGCTATGTAAGAAGTCAATTATGCCTTAGTTCCTAAGTTCCTAGGAAGTTAATAACAATGTACTGAGTAATTTCAATCATTGAATGAATTAGACATTTAACCATTTAGTTTAGGATCATCATCAACTTGAAATGGCTTTTGAAAACATCCATTAACACAGTTAATTGACAATTCTGTTCTAAAAAAATGAATGACAAAACAGTAAGAAAACTAAGCAACTGTGTATTCTTATCACTTTAATCTTAATTCAATTTGGAAACAGAGTAATTTTTCTCCATGAAATATCTTAGAAGAACAAGACTGCACAGTTGTGAATTATCACTATGATATTGATCAAAAACTGGAATGAATTATTATCCTAATTAGAAACAGATTTTCTGAAAAATAGAGTAATGCAAATTGAACTAAAAACAACAATAATAAAAAACCTCCTCATATGCAGGGTCCCTCTGAAACTGATTTGGCTAGACTGCTAGCTAGTTAAAGATGCTCTTAACCAATCATTCACCACAAGAACTTTATATTATGATAAAATGAAGTTTGAATACAGAGTATCAGCAAAAAACTTGAATTTAACACTTAATTTCTAAACCGTTTCTTGGTTCTATGTAACCGATATTTAAAGGAAAATAACATAACTGTTTGTGAGATAAACTTTCTAAAAGTGTCTAATTTGAATTAGATTTGCAATAGGACTATTGGACTCTTGATTTCCTACGAAAAATCAAATCAAGAGTCCTACTGCTTTTGGATAATGTATTTTGACTCCATCTTTGACCATGATCTTAGGCTCAATTTTCTTTCGATCTAGACCGAGTGAATAGGATAGAATCCATGTGGAGATGATTCTAGAAATGCCCATGCGGCCCAGTTCTTCATTTGACACCTGGAACCTTCCAAACCATGAGAGTAGCTACAAAATCCATAGTTAGCTACATAATAGGTTGCATTCTATAGCTAAATTGCAAAAATCTACTCAAATAGCAAGAAGATGAAAATATAATATGGCAATAATTTTAATGCTTTCCTTAAGACAAAACTTAGCATTTATCATTGATTGGGGTCTATAATATTATGAGAAAGTGAGGGGAAAAGGTGAGAAAAACTGTCAAGCAGAGGGTAATTCTGAGGTTCAACATACCCCCAGTGAAAAATCATTGCATTTCCTCATGTAATTTTCCAAAAATGTAAGTTTTTCTTCCCTACTGCATTTTCTCAGACACCTCTGCTAGTACATCCAATTTTATTCTTTTGTTCTTCTGTGAAGTGACTGCCATTTTGGGCCTTCAAATAAGAAGCTTGTACTTGAGGTTAATGACTGCTTTGTTCAAAACCTTATTCTTTCTTTTCAATTTCATGTTTTTCTTATACCATAGTCCTAAATGTAGAATGATATTATCATGAATTGCCTTGTCTAATTTATTTTGTTCCTTCAAGGTCTCATTTTCCTATTTGATATGTCTATTCAATATCTCTAATTCATAAATATCCTGTTTGAGAGCATCAATTAGAGGTTCTTGTGGATTGACAAAAGGTTCTGGGTTCTCAATTTACATCTAAAATGGTGAAAAGTCTTGTGGAAGATTACAAGATCAAACACAAAAATTCTACTCCTTATCACCCATAAGAAAATGGTCAAGTCGAATCTACCAATAAGGTGATTGAAGGAATTCTCACTAAGACTATACATCTACACAGGAGAGATTGAGCAGAAAGGCTTCTTGAAGCCTTATGGGCCTACAAAACTACATGGAGGAACACAACAAGACATACTCCCTATGAACTTGTTTATGGGAAGTAAGTCATGTTCCCTATAGAGTTTCAAATCAAAAACTTCAAGATGGCAGTCCAATTGGGACTTGATTTATCAGAAGCACAGAAACATAGATTGGAGCAACTCAATGAGCTTGATGAAATCATACAAGATGCAAATTCAAAGAACCAGTATAGTCTAGTAGCAAAGGGCTAAATGGCATGATAATTATATCAAGGAAAAGAAGTTTCAAGTAGGGGATTGGGCACTTTTGTTCGATTCAAAATTAAAAAATTTTCAAGGAAAGTTTCAGATCATTGGCTTGGGCCATATGAGATTGAAAAAGTCTTTGATAATGGAGCAGTGAAGATAAGGACAATAGATGAAAAAAGGTACCACTTCTTGTGAATGGTCATCGATTGAAGATATATCATAAGCCAATTTCAAGAGAGGATTTTATCAAGATTTTCCAAGATAACGCTGAAATGAAGTTGGTGAAGAAGAATTCTTCTTTTTCACTAACTTAGCTTTTATTTTTCCTATATATATGTGTGTGTGTGTGTGTGTATAAGTATGAAAACCAATCATTGATTGGCATACTTGCACATAAAATACACGATGAAAACTAGAGATTTCCGACATCCTATATTTTCCATTTCTTTTATGTAATAAGTAGTGACATAAAGCTACATTCATTTGCAGTTCATAATCTGCAAATCCATTTCATTTTACAGTTTCATTCCATCTCACTCCATTTTCATTTCATTTTTCAGTTTCATTCATTTCACCATCATATTCCATTTCCATTCCATTTCACATTCATGTTCCAAAGCCATACTTCATTTTTTTACAAATCATGTTCTGTAGCTGATTCCATTCTGCAGCCATATCTCATTTAGCAGCTCTGACACTTTGTATAGCTTACAAACAAATGATGATTGCAAGGAGTTGAAGAATTATGTTTTGAAGACCAACATGCTAAAAGGGTACCTAAGGATCAACACCAAAGAAAACAACAAACTAAAAGGTTAAGTTCTAATAGCAAGGTTAAAACATAAAGCATGTATAATATGGATATTCATATGTTTCCTTGACAAATCATCATTTGATTTGATTGCAATCTCCATCATACTACATATCATCCACATCCTCAATATTTTGTTGCATAACGGTCCATAGTTGACTCCCTCATTGACCATTAAAGGTCATGACTACGACGTGACATACTTGTCTACATTTCTCCAAAACCCCTACCATCTATTTATTCATACCAACCTACAATTCCTTTCACCATATTCACAGGCAATTCATAAAACAAGGAAGGGTAATTGTGAAAGTTGAGAATTTTGCACAGTAGAAGGCATGGGGCTAATTGTCAGATCAAAACCAGTAGGAGCAAAGTACATGGAAGGATACACACAGCTCAAAGAAATGTTACAAAAAGTTGGATGGCTTAAATTCATTGATAGATTTGATGATTTTCTTAAAGAGATTACAAAATCCTTTGCTCGATCTTTTGATGGCACAGAGGTAGAAATTGGAGATATCAAATTTGCAGTGACTGAGTCATTCATGGACGAGGCTACAGAACTTCCTAGGCATCATGAAAGATGGTTTAAGAACAATGAGTTCCACAACGTATCATGGAAAGTAATACTCAAAAACCCAGGTATGGATGTCTCCATTTTTAGAAAAGGTATCCCCACCTCATCTTTTAAAAGTAAATAGAGGAACATGCTCTTGATTTTAAATAAATTTATCACTTGTGAAGGGAGGTTTGATTGCATGTATGTCTACCATATATGTTTACTAATGAATTTCTTAGAAAAAGGAGAAATTAATCTTCCTTTCTTCCTGCTAAATAGTTTAAAAAGGATGGCCTCAAATGTGCAAAAGAAAATACAATTCATAGATACAACCATGTATCATCATGGGTTGATAAAGATATTGGTTGAGTTTCATTTAAAGAGCATAGGAGATACCTGGGAGAATTTCTTATTAGAAACCATTTTCAAGAAGCACTAGAGTCACCTAAAGAAGATAATGTCAGAAGAAGTAGAAGAAAGAAGACTGATATAACTATTGAAAATAGACCTGAGCCTTCATTGCAAGAGAATGATGAAAAGCCAATCTATGAAGAATTGACAGAGATTAGAAAGCAAATCAAGACAAGACGGAAGATAAAAAAGGAGAAAAAGGTTACAAATGAGGAAAATGTAAGTCCTCTACAACCAAGAAGAAGCTCTAGACTCCAAGGTTTGATAAAGAAAACATCATCAAAAGGGCCAAAGCTTATAAATTTAGACGAGGAAACCCAAATACCATCTCCTATTAACATCTCTTCTACACACAGTCCTCAAAATTATCCTACTTATCAGTTTGAAGGTAGCCCCAATAGAAGATCTCCAGGCATAGACCCAGTGCAACAACAAATATATGATTATATAGAATCACTAGAGAAGAGAAGTGCCTCAATGAACCCAAAACCTTCTGTCAATCCACAAGAACCTTTAATTGATGCTTTCAAATAGGATATTTATGAATTAGAGATATTGAACAGACATGTCAAACAGGAAAATGAGACCTTGAAGGAACAAAATAAATTGGACAATGAAATTCATGATAATACCATTCTGCATTTAGGACTAGTATAAGAAAAAAAGGAAATTGAAAAGAAAGAATAAGGTTTTGAACAAAACAGTCATTAAACTCAAGTACAAGCTTCTTATGAGAAGGCCCAAAATGACAAGTCACCTCAAAGAAGAACAAAAGAAGGAAATTAGATGTACTAGCAGAGGTGTCTAAGCAAACGCAGTAGGGAAGAAGAACTCACATTTTTGGCAAATTGCATGAGGACATGCAATGATTTTGCAGTGGGGGTATGTTGAACCTCAGAATTATCCTCTCCTTAACAGTCTTTCTCACCTTTTTCCCTCAATTTCTCATATGATTACAGACCCCAATCAATGATAAATGCTAAGTTTTGTCTTACGGAAAGCATTAAAATGAATGCCATATTATATTTTCATGTTCTTTCTATTTGAGTATATTTTTGCAATTTAGCTATAGAACGCAGCCTATTCTGCAGCTAACTGTGGATTCTGTATCTACTCTCATGGTTTGGCAAGTTCCAGGTGTCAAATAAAGAATTAGGCCACATGGGCATTTCTAGAATCATCTCCACATGGATTCTATCCTATTCACTTGGTCTAGATTGACATCAAATCAAGCCTAAGATCATGGTCAAAGGTGGAGTCAAAATACGTTATCCGGAAGCAGTAGGACTCTTGATTTTCTCTTTCAAAGGAAATAAAGAGTCCAACAGTCCTATTGCAAATCTAATTCAAATTAGACACCTATAGCAAGTTTATCTCACAAAGAATTATGTTATTTTCCTTTAAATATCGGTTACATAGAACCGAGAAACAATTCAGAAATTAAGTGTTAAATTCAAGTTTTTTGTTGATACTCTGTATTCAGACTTATTTTTATCATAATATAAAGTTCGTGTGGCGAATGATTGGTTAGGAGCATCTTTAACTAGCTAGCAGTCCAGCCAAATCAGTTGCAGAGGGCCCCTGCACTGGAGGAGGTTTTTTATTATTGTTGTTTTTAGTTGAATTTGCATTACTTTGTTTTCAACAAATCTGTTTTCTAATTAGGATAATATTTCATTCCAGTTTCTGATTAATAGCATAGTGATAATTCACAACTGTGAAACCTTGTTTTTCTAAGATATTTCATGGAGATAAATAACTCTGTTTCCAAATTGAACTAGGATTGAAGTGATAAGAATACACAGTTGCTTAGTTTTCTTACTGTTTTGTCATTCATTTTCTTAGAACAGAATTGTCAATTAACTATGTTAATGGATGTTTTCAAAAGCCATTTCAAGATGATGATGATCCTAAACTAAATGGTTAAATGTCTAATTCATACAATGATTGAAATTACTCAGTACATTGTTATTAGCTTCCTAGGAACTCATGAACAAAGGCATAATTGACTTCTTACATAGCACTTCAAGAGGGTAATGCTTCACATTTGAATGTTGGAGAAAGTCAAAATTACATTAGTTGTTTACAGTTATTTTTACATGATTTCATATTTTTTCTTTTAGATTCTTACTTAGTTGCATACTCTTCTTATTTTTCTAGGACATTAGAAGTTAAAGTATAGACAGTTACTTATACTCCATCTCAAGAAGATCATACTTCATAATTGAATACTAAAGTAACTAGAAGTACTTTAATTTATTTCATTTTCTGTCTTTACTTCAAACAAACACTGTGATTTCATTTTTGGTTTTAAGAATTAGATCTATGGATTAGGACTAATGATAAGATAAGATAGATGCTTTGTTTTCCAAATTAGGTTCTAACTAGCCAACGGTTTTTGGTTTAGAGAATTAGATTAACTTAGGAAGATTTCTTTAGATTCACTTAAATCTTCTCACAGTTTTAGGTTGAACATTCTTAGACGTCAAAGAACAAAATCCCCCAAAAAAACATAAAATACAAAACAATGAAGTAAGAAAAGGTTAACTAAGCACATATAGTGCACCATAATTCATCAGTTTACAAACCTCGGTTGATAATTTATGCAAGCAATTTAGGACACTAAATTTACTAATTTTTTTTCTTATATATAGGAAAAATAAAAGCTATGTTAGTGAAGAAGAATAATTCTTCTTCACCAACTTCATTTCAGTGTTATCCTGGAAAATTTTGATAAAATCCTCTTGAAATTGGCTTATGATATATCTTCAACCGATGACCATTCACAAAAAGAGGTACCTTTCTTTCATCTATTGCCCTTATCTTCACCGCTCCATTATTAGAGACTTTTTCAATCTCATATGGCCCAAGCCAATGAGTCTGAAACTTTCCTTGAAAATATTTGAATTTTGAATCGAACAAAAGTGCCCAATCCCCTGCTTGAAACTTATTTTCCTTGATATACTTATCATGATATTTAGCCCTTTTCTGCTGGACTATACTGGTTCTTTGAATTGCACCTTGTCTAATTTCATCAAGCTCATTGAGTTGCTTCTGATAAATCAAGTCCCAATTGGACTGCCATCTTGAAGGTTCTGATTTGAAACTCTATAGGGAGTAGGACTTGCTTCCCATTAACAAGTTCATAGGGAGTATGTCCTATTGTGTTCCTCCATATAGTTCTGTAGGCCCATAAGGCTTCAGGAAGCCTTTCTGCCCAATCTCTCTTGTGTAGATGTACAGTCTTAGTGAGAATTCCTTCAATCAACTTATTGGTAAATTCGACTTGACCATTTTCTTGTGGGTGATAAGGAGTATACTTTTTGTGTTTGATCTTGTAATCTTCCACACGCCTTTTCACCATTTTAGATGTAAATTGAGAGCCATGATCTATCACAATTTCTCTTGGAGCAGCAAAATGAGTGATGATATTCTCAAAAAGAAAATTAACTATAGATTTTTCGTTAGCAAAAGGTAATTCTTTAGCCTCTACCCATTTAGTGACATAATCAGTGCATACCAAAATATACTTCTTTTGTTTAGATGGAGGATTAATTGGTCCAACAAAATCCAAAGCCCTTTTTTAAAAAGGTTCAATGAGTACCTGAGTTTGTAGTGGCATTTCATCTGAAGGAGCAGGTTTTCCTACCCTTTGGCAGCTATCACACCTTTTGACATATTCTTTGGCATCTTTGAAGATGGATGGCCAATAATATCCTAAATGAAGGATTTTATAGGTTTTCCTCTTGTCAGCAAAGTTTCCACCACAAGTTTCATCATGACATGCCTTAAGAATTTAAGGCATTTCATCTTCTCGAACACATCTTCTGATCATGAGATCTATACCTGTTTTATACAATTCATTAGTAATCCATGAGAATCTTGCACTTATTTGAATGATTTTTCTTTTCTCCCTAGGAAACAAATGTGAAGGTAATTTTCATGTGACTAAGTAATTGGAAATATCTGCAAACCAAGGGGTTTGAGTAGTTACTGCAAAAAGATATTCATCATGAAATTTATCTTCAATTGGAGTGTCATCTTTGATATTTTGAATTCTAGACAAGAAATCAACAACTGTGTTTTGTTTTCCAGGTCTATCTAGAACAATGATGTTGAATTCTTGTAAGAGTAATATCCATCTTGTAACTCTGTGATTAGTAATAGATTTATTCATTGAGTACCTAATTACAGAGTGGTCTGTATGAACAAAGGTTTCATAACCTATTTGTAATGTTTGAATTTGTTGATAGCATGAACAACAACTAAGAATTCCTTTTTAGTTACAGTGTAATTTAACTCAATGGGAGTCAAATTCTTGCTTGTGTAATAGATGATGTAGGGGGTCACATCTTTTTGTCCTAATACAGCTCCCAGAGCTATATCTGAAGAATCTATTGAAATGTGAAAGGGTATTTTTCAATTTGGACCTCTTAGGATGGGTGCTTCAGAAAATTTCTCTTTTAAAGTCTCAAATGCCAACTGACAATCAAGCTTCCAATTGAATTCACAATCTTTGGTGAGTAATTTGAAGAGTGGGGATGCTAGTTTAGTGAAATTTTCTATAAATATTATATAGTATCCTGTGAATACTAGAGAACTTCTAACATCTGCCTGACAATTTGGAATTGCTAGTTTAGAGATGACTTCAACTTTAGGTTTATCAACTTTAATTCCATCTCCTAAAATGTGATGCTCTAAAACAATCCCTTCAGTAAACATCATAAAACATTTTTCATGGCTTAGTGAAAGGTTTTCTTCCTTACATATTTTAAGAACCTTTTCCAAATTTTCTAAAGCTTCTTCAAATGTATTCCCATATACTATGAAGTCATCCATATACACCTCTACACAGTCATGTATTAGATCAGAAAAAATTCCTAGTACTACCCTTTGGAATGTTGCAGGTGCATTGCACAATCCAAAAGGAAGTACTCGGTATGCATAAGTTCCCCATGGACATGTGAATGTGGTTTTATCTTGATCTTCAGGTGCTACCTGAATTTGATTGTAACCACTAAAACCATCCAGAAATGAGAAATACTTCATACTTGCTAATGTATCTAACACTTGATCTATAAAGGGCAGAGGAAAATGATCTTTTAGGGTAGTTTTTCAATTCTCTATAATCAATGCATACCTTCCATTTACCATTGTTTTTAGGAAAAATCACTAGAGGGGAAACCCACTAGCTGTCTGAAATTGGGTAAATGAAGTTTACATTCAGCAATTTTTGCAACTCCACCTTCACTATTTCCCTAAGATTGGGGTTCATCCTTCTTTGAGGTTGTCTAATAGGTTTACAATTTTCCTCAATGTAGATGTGATGTATACAAGTCTTAAGACTAATTCCTTTCATGTTAGTGTATTCCCATGCATATGTAGAAGAATATTGTTGTAGTGTTTTGATTAGTTTTTCTTGTTGTACCTTTTCCAATTTATTGTTTATGTTCAATTTTTTTCCTGGAAAGATTTCAATTGTAGAGCTACCAAATTCTTCCATGGAATAAAGAGACATCTGCCTATATGACAAATATTCAATATTAGATTTTTCTTGAAATTGATCATGTTCATATTCTGGAGATGATTCAAAATTTTCCATTGTATTTAAGATTTGACTATCTTAACTAATGGTTGAAATAGTAAAGAGAGGTTGAATATCATTTTCATCATCAATCCATTCTTTGTCATTTATCTCTATGATTTTTCTTGCTGGAGGATATAGAGTGAATTTCTTAGTTGAGTTACCATCATAGATATACATATCACTAGAACTACAGCTAATGAAAGCATCAGTGGTAGCTAACCAAAGTCTTCCTAATATAATTGGATGTCCTCCTAAATTGTTCTTAGGGGTTAAGATCATAAAATAAACTGGGTACTCCCAAGAGTCTAAGGACACTGAAATATCTTCTAACACACCATTTCGTTTGATTACAGATCTATCTGCCAATTGCAGTAATGTAGGTGTATAAAGAAGATTAGGAAGCTTAAGTTGTTCAATGGTTTGTTTGCTCATGATGTTTATTTCTGCTCCTAAATCAATCAATTTATTCTGAATTTCAAATCCACTGATATGTGTTTTTACAACTGGACTTCCTGGATCTAAATATTTTTGTATGGAAAATTTTCCCATCATTATGTCTGCTATTTTTCCTACAGTTGAATTCCTTTTACTTCTTTTATCTTTCTTCCTGGTTTCTTCATGCTCAACTCCTTTATTGTTTTAGCTAAAATTGGAATTTCCTTAATGGATTGTAACAAAGAGATTTTGATAAAGGCATTTTTCAATTCATCTAGAAAATCATAATTAGGCAACATAATATGCTTTTCTACCCCTCTATCAACTTGTAATCTTTCAGGAAAATGAGGTGTAGAAGTAGATACTAATGGTTGCTCTATGATAGGAGTTGAGTTTATTGGTTCTTTTTGTTTTCCATTTTCAGTGTTTTGGTTTTGAAGAGATGTTCCTTCTCCAAAACTTTTATTTAGCTGTAGAGAATCTTCCTTAGAATTGTCTTGTTCTTGAATAACTACAGAAGGCTTTTTCTTTTCTAATATCCTCCCAGATCTTAGTTGGACATCATTGAGATCTAGAGGAGTGATCATATAGGTTGGAAATTGTTGTCCTTCCACCATATAAGTATTTTGAGGATTTTTATTGTTGGGGTTTGGTAATGGTTGGGTAGGTAGTTGATTTGGTCTCTATGGGAATGGTAGTGACAGTTGAAAATTTTGGTTTTGAAGTTGGGGCTATTGATTTTGTTGAAGAAATCGTTGGGGAGGATAGTTTGGATATGATGGAGGATATTGATAGTATTGAGAGAATCTTCCATAGGTGTTTTGCATTCCTTGAGCCCAAGGTTGAAATTGAGATTGAGATTGCGGTTGAGGCCAAGGTTGCTGCCAAGAATTCCAATTTGGTGGGGGTTGATTATACATTTGGTTGTTAAAACCTTGGGTTTGTGGCCCCTGCTAATGTCTTCTAGAGACAAAGCAAAGAGATTCTGTTGGATTTGAAGTTGCTTCTTCTTAAAAAACAGCTTTAAGACCAGGAATTGAAGGACAACTCTTGGTTTCATGGTTTTCTGAACAAATCACACAAGTCTCTATGGTTTTTACTTCCAAAAGGCATTCTCTTAAAGCATGCTTCTTTCTGCATTTGAGGCAAAAAATAACTAAAGCATCAATCTTGGCTTTCTGCTTATTTTGTATCTTAAGGGTGTCTATCTGTTCACTAAGTCTCCCTAGAATATCTGTTTTAAATTCATCAAGCATGTTTCCAATTTTTGCCCTACTCATTGATCCAGTTGTAGATTTATTCACTCTAGTAAGAGAAGGATCTCTTAGACCTTTCCCAGTTTTGGCTTTTCCTCTTGAGAGATGAATACATAATTCTCCAATGTCATTTAATGGAAGTTGAGAGATATCTCCCTTCCCCATCATATTAAGGATGTCTATCCACTCATCTCTAATGGCTTTTAATAAAAGAGCTTTTAAAGAATCCTGGTCCAATTTCTCCATTTTTTCTCTTTTTATGTTATAGTTGAATCTTTCAATTAAATCCTCCAAATTTTCATCCTCTTTTTGCATCATTTTAAACACTTCATCCTTTTGATTGATAGACCTGCAATAATCCAAATACCTTTCCAAAAATGCTTTCTTCATGTCATTCCATGTCGTAATAGACTGAGTGAGAAACCCCATGAACCATTTTAAAGTAGATCCTTTCAATGTTGAAGGAAACAACTTAAGTTTTTGAGAGTCTTGTAAATAATGTTAGGTCTCTATAATACTAGTGATTCCCCCATTACTATTGTCATTGTATCCCTTATTTTTATTGTTGTGCCCTTGTTGTCCCCATATTGTTATTATTGTGCCCCATTGAATCCCACTATTGTTATTTTTGTGCCTTTATATTATTATTGTTAGGTCGGCTTGGTTATATTTTGTCCCCTTAGTATCCTATATATAGAAAGGAGGTTTTGTCAGTTGAATCATCCAAGAATTGTTCGATTGTGTAATGTAAAGAAGGTTGTCCCCTAGAAGAGGCTTATTTCTAAGGTGTTCATCCATCTTTTCTATCTTTTTGTGAGCTGGTTTCATAACATTTGGTATCAGAGCTTGGATTCTAGGGTTTCGCTGCTCCAAAAAGGTCATCGTGGTATTTTCACTATAACTTTGTTTCTATGATGTTTCAGAAGCAAAAAAAAAAAAAACCATTTCAGATGAAATCATGCTGAACCTCGGGTCCAAATTTCAGAGCTTGTATCACTATATTTTTAGAGATATGATATGAGGAAGTTAGGGTTTTTGTAACCTCCAGAATTTAAGCTAAAATAGGGCATAGTGGGATTTTCGCTATAACTCTTTCGCTACAAAGTTTCAGAAGCTAAAACAAAAATCCATTTGAGAAGAAATCAGTCTAAACCTTGGCTCCGAATTTCAGATCCTATCTCGCTATATTTTTAGAGATATAGTCTGAGGAAGTTAGGGTTTTTTCAAACCCCCGAATTACATTCCAAACAGGTCACCATGGGAAAATTATCATAACTGTCTCTATGAGCATCAGATTGAAATTGTGTAAGAAGTTACAGAAAGCAGACGGACTTTAGTTTCTTGTATATATTTTCTAGATCCAAAGGTCAACAGTGACACATGGCACTTCATACAAGTTTGCTCTTCTGAAAAGGTATATAATCAGGTCACCGTGAGAGATTTGGCATAACTCTTCCTTGGAGAATCCAATTTTTATTAGACTGGTGGCATTGAAAGAGGATTCAGAGGACTACTATAGGTCACGATTTCAAAACTAGGAGATCCAAAATTTTAGAGGTACATCAGATTAAATATTGATCTCCTACAAAGAAAAAAAAGTGTGTATTTTTTTTTTAAATTTTTGCATAAGCTTGGTTTGAAAAAATAGTTTGAAGGAATTCAAAGGGCATAGTGAAGCATATTATTATCGGTAATTGATGTCCCAAAGAAATAAAATGGAAACACCTAGTAAGCAACCTGAAAGATCTAGCATGACTCATGAAGAAGAGGAAGAAATGCAACATGATATATCAATATTACAAAACCAAGTGCAACAAATTTCACTCGCACAAAAGGTAACAGAAAATAAGGTGGATGGTTTAAAGAAAGGCGTAGAAGCTAAGATGAATGACTTGGAAGCTAAGATGGACAGTGTGGAAACTAAGATGGACAATTTGAAGACAGATTTGAAGACAAACATGGAATATTTGAAGATAGATTTGACAAAGTTTCTACAAGAAATGCTTACTAATGGCGAAAGGGTAATAAAGGAAACTCATGATGAGAACAAAATAAATGTTAATCATGATTTCATAGACTCTAACGTTGGATTGAAGAACCACCATGTTCCAAAGATCGATATGAGGATGTTTGATGGAAAGTATCCTGGAACATGGATACTATAGATGGAGCAATTTTTTGATCTCCATAATGTGCAAAACACACAAAAGGTACGCATTGCAACTTTATATTTGGAACCAAATCAGTTTGTATGGTATTGATGGCTTTTTTCTCGTAAACAAATTGTCACTTGGGCTATTTTTACAGATGAAATGATAGCAAATTATGAGGATACAAAAAGCAAAACATTTTTTAGCCAATTGATGAATCTCAAACAAAAGGGTTCAATGATGGATCACATTGAGGACTTCCAAAAATTGAATACAAGGGTAAAAGATATTCCAGAGGATCATAGGATTGATATGTTCATAAGGACTTTAAAAGACAACATCCAACATGAGGTTCACCTTTGGGAACTAGATTCATTGGAGAAGGCATTCAAGTTGGCAAGAAAAATGGAAAGCAAAATTATGGAAACAAGGAAGCCTACCACTCACAATCATAAAGATGGAAGTGTTGTTGCCCCTAGCCATCCACAACCTACAAGGTTGAAACCACAATAATTGGAAGAATAAAGAGCAAAAGGGATTTGTTATAGTTGTGATAGCAAATACACTAAAGGTCATAAGTGTGCTGAGAAGAAATTATTTTACATAGATTGTGAAGAGGAGGAAGAAAAGGAAAAAGAAACGTCAAAAGAAGAGGACATACACCAGGAAAAAACCCTAGAAAAAGAAGAAATGAATCCGACCATATCTTGTAATTCATTGGCTAGAATTACCACTGCTCAAACTATCAATATAGAAGGGCATATCAAGAAGAAAAAGGTAATAGTGTTGATTGATTCGGGAAGAACCCATAATTTTATTCATTATAAGATAGCCAAATAATTGAATTTCTTCCTATATCCAGCACCAGAGTGTCAAGTGATGGTTGCAAGTGGAGGAACCATAAATTTCTTAGGAAAGTGCCATAATATCAAGCTATCCATGGGAGAATATGTATTGAATAGCCCAATGCTTTCCATTCCAATGGGTGGTTTTGATGTTGTACTAGGATTCTAATGGCTACAATCCTTTGGTACTGTTACACAAAAATATCGTCACCTTGATTATTTGCAGTCGGTATGGGTCTATCACCACCTATGCCAGCTTCCTAAGCAAGTCTCAAACCTCAACTCTTCAAAACAAGCTTTAGAAATGAGAGAAAGACATCAAAAAAGCAACGTAACTCTGGTTCCGCACTTTCTGTCACTTTTGCCTGCAGGCCCGCACCTTTTGTTCAGGATATCTGCGTACTTATACTCTCTGTATGTAAAGGGGAGGGTACGTACCCCTGTGAAATTCAAAAGGCACAATTTTTATCTTAAAAAACTCACTTTGGGTTAATTCTAGAGTTTTCTAGAAGGATTTGTTACGTGGATTGTTCGCTCCAAGTGGTTCATGCATCCCATAAGAGGAG
>APFE031710581.1:413341-426592 GCA_000404065.3 Pinus taeda
GCTAGAATTCTAGCACTAGGGAGACTTAGTGAGGAGAGGGGAATTAATACTAAAGTTCCATGTGTCTCGAAGGAAACATAAAATTTATTTGTAACCTAGAAAGTTCGTGCACGACACTATAAAATGATGTTGTAGACAAAGTTTATTCCTTATTGTTGACCACAACAGTTGCCATTGATGAAAAAATAAAACCCTATCTTTTAAGATTGCATAGGCTACAAATTGTGATGAAGGTTAGAAAATGATTCTTGCACCCCACACTCACCATCTTTCAACACTTATTTTATTTAGTGCTCTCAGCTCTAGAAATTCCCAAAAAGCCATCTTTCTTGTACACCTATTCTAGTGTTCTCAACTCATATGTGGAAATATGATATTTTATAGATATGTTTTCACGTTCAACATAGTCATTGCAACACACAGAATCACACCGGTGTTTACTAGAAGTTTCCCATGATAAAACATCTCTTCAAATTTCTTAACCCACTCCTTTCAAAACACTAGTGCTTTTTCATTTTTTACTTTGGCCATCAATCTAGTGACCATTATCTATTAAACAACAAATAAACCAAGAACAAAAATCACATATTACATTGAAATAGTTAATACCTACATCTGCATACATATATGAAACTTAGGACTCAAAGAAAATATTGAAACCCTTCCATTTTTTTTCTTATGGATTCAATAAAGAATATGTTGTTTTCTTTTGGATTCAATAGAGAATATGTTCTCCAATTTTGATAGAAAATTGACCCGATTTTACCTCTCTAACACTTTGGTGCATTGATAAGTTCACCAGTTTTGATGTTGAACCACACCCATCATGACTATGGGACTGGTGTATTTCTTATGCAGATATTGTTGGAAACCTTGAGCACTATTGAGGGGGGCAGTAATAGTAGGGTGATCATCTTAACAATTTTACTGATTAAAATTCACTTACTGAATCATGCATATAACTAACAATAATGTAATTAGCTAAATCAAACAACCATGAGAACAATAATACCATCAAATACAACCACAAAAACCATCACACAAGATATCTGGTGGAAAGCCCTTCACGAGGAAAAAAAGCCACCCTTTATGTTGTTGCGTTGCTCTGAATATCCTATTAAGAAATTATAGTCTTTTTACATAGATTTCTGACTTTGTTCAGCCAGGAGACTCAATCTCATATACAATCATCTGACTCTTATCAACCCAGAGAACTCGATTCTATAAATCATATCAGAAGGCTATGTTCTCACACGAATCTAGAAGCTACCATCTGTTGAAAGCCACCACTATTAATTGATCCTCGCACAAGTTCGATTGGACTATCCAACTACCGTTCGATTAATAAATTGGTCATTTCACTGAAACTTTGAAATCAATACTCCACATTTATGAAGTCATTTCTCCTTCACTCTATGTGGACCTCGTTTCATATATTTTCACACTAGATTCCATACTTTCAACTCAACTTGATTCAACTCTACTATACGGCCTCTATCAGCAAGAGAATCTCATCAATCAAATAAAAATACCACAAACATATGAGTGGCGACATAAAAAACGAAATACCATCACTAACCAACAACAAAAGCACAACACATACTCCACCAGGATATTAAACACTCACACCAAAATATAATTGTTGCATACTACAATTAGCAACATACAACACAATGGCTATGTGCCAAATGCGCTAGTAGCACTTGAAAAAAAATGTGAGAAACTCAAATATGGAGCTATACTAAGCTCTCCATATATATCATAAACTCTATCCAACTCTCTGCATCTCTGATTTGAAATCTAAATATCTGAATCAACATTATGCTTCAACAAGTAGATTTTCTCATTTTATTGCCATTAGAGCTCATACACTAAACAAATTGAGCTCACTAATGGCTATGAAGCATACTCACAAAATTCAACCTTCTCTAACTCACTATCACACACAATCAACCATCACTCAACTCCAAAGGGAAGTATATAAAACATGAAGGGCGAAATTAACCTTTGAGTTGGGATCAAAGATGCAAAATTGGACTAAATAAATCCAATAACACCACTACTTGCATACTAAAGATGTTCACATCATTGGAGGACCTTTTCAAACCATTCGCTACCTTTACAACTCAATCTAAAAGCCTATGGGAATTTCCATGCCAATTTCCATCTGATTTGCACAAGGAATGCAAAGAATTTTTCATGAAAAAACCTCAGTCACATGCACAACACTTGCTGAACTAGATTTGTCTCACACACAAGCTTGCTTCCCAATGGCTGAAGCCTTTTATTTGCATGCACAAGATTACATGGGAGTGACTAGGGCAGAGCATAAAGAAAAACAATGGAACTTCAGTTCATAACCTTTTCCACCTGTTGGATCACCTTCTCCAACCTTTCTAGATGCCTCTAATCCTCTTCCAAATTTAGAAACACCTCAATAAATGGATCAAACAAGTCTCCCAAATGTCACTTCCAAATAAACCTAAAAGGCCAATAAACAAAGTTGGAAAGGGTGCCAACAAGTCATCCACTCTCCAACAAACATCTACATAAGCTGCGACACATGTGTACACTATTGAAGCATCTCGGAAACATCATCATCAAGCCAACACAATGTTTCAACCAGTCATCCTCATGAGCATAAGCATGAAGACCTAGTATGCCAACTCATCAATTGTGCCAACAAAAACGTCATGGATCACCTAAGAAACCATCTCCAATACCTGTAGCAACAACCTCTACCTATAGTAGCAACATCCATCTATCTATAACATCATCAACAAACCATCATGACATGTCCATCAATGCACATTACAACACATGAAAACTCCTCCATGACCATCATGCTACCATCAAGCTACATCATCAAAGGCTAATAACAAGAGTTGACATCAATGCCAACATAACCATCTCAATGTCAACACAACCAGCTGCAACCATACTGCAAAGAAGGCATCAACACATCAACTAGGATACATAGGGTTGACATGAATGTCAACATAAGGTAGCTTCCATCATGAACTAATGATAACATCAGCTAGTTGGACACATGCACACCATAATTCCAACGAATTTCAGTGTGTAGAGGAAAGTTATGCATATGTGAAATATATGCACAAGAAAAGCTCCCCACAAGGAAGCTTTGAAGAATTAATTCGAGATTTGTTCAATGCTCCCCTACCCACCCCCCGCTTACGTAAAGGACCTAAAACCGTGTTAGTTCTGGCATCATTGGGCGGAGAAATAGCATAATACTATCATTGTTAGTGTTAGAAAGGAAGCTCTACATAATTGATTAGACATTTGTTCATAAACCCCCCAGTAAACGATTTATAACCTTATCAGTTCTAGGATCGTTGGGCATAATAGTAGCATAACAGTGCTAGTGTCAAAGAACTCACTCATGGAATGACCACTCACGAATTATTTATTTATTTTTATTTTTATTTTATGTTAGAATGAATTGTCTGGTACTGACAAATACTGAGAATAAAATCCCCCCCACCAAGGGAATGATGTGCTATTAGAGATTGCTCATATAATGGAAATTTAAAAATAAAATACCCAAAAAATTATAAAATTAATTTTAAATTTATTAAAATTAGAAATATTAAACATTTTCCTGAAAATTTAGTTAAAATTGCAAAAACACAACAAAATAATGCATACTTGGCATACTTTGACAACAAGGCGGATGCTATAGACCCTGGAAAAGAAGGGACTAAAATTGTTCTATGGAAATGTAGGTGAGGTTATTTAATAAGGTATGTTCCACCTCTTAATAAGGTAAGCTCCACCACTTCATATAACTTGTGGTTTGAAATTCATGCACCGAACCTATAGTTTGAAATTCGACATTTATTCACAATCGATGAACTTCAAATCATGGATCAGAATTTTGTTTAGTAAATTGTTAGTGAATTTCAAATTCGAGTGTATGCTAAGACTTTATTATCTAAATTGTGGTTTTAAATTCATGCACCTAACCTATAGTTTGAAATTTAACATTTATTCACAACCAATGAACTTCAAATCATGGGTCAAGATTTTGTGTAGTAAACTGTCGGTGACTTTCAAATTCAATTGGAAGTTAGGACTCTATTATAGAGATCTCATAGTCCAGTAAGCGGATGAAATTATCATGAAGAAAACAAGAGGCTTGTAATATGCATACATATATTTGAAACAATAACGGAAACAACGCAGATGGGTATTTTGTGAAATAGCCTCTTGAGTTTTGTGTTAAGGATGATCATATGTTGCATAGTTTTTTGGGGTATAATCACATGTTTCTGGTGAGAAGAGTTGTTTGAATAAAGAAATAAAATATCTCATGGATTTTAAAAGTAGTCTGCTTGATCCTGTGGGGTGATTCGCTTCTTCGAATGTTTCATTCAACGGTTGCGATTGGGAAGGTGTCTCTTGCGAAAAACTGACTAGCGATGTTGTTGCGATGGATTTGCATAATTGTAGTTTCAATGGTGCCTTCCTTCCTATAGTGTTGATTGACTTGGAGTATTTGGAGAATTTGAATGTTAGCTCCAATAAATTTATAGGACAACCTATTCCCCAATAGTTAGGTATGTTGAGAAATTTGAGATATATTAACATGTCCATAGTGGGATTTGATGGCACCATACCATGGCATCTCAGAAATATATCTAGCTTGATAATAATCAATCACATTTCCCTTGCTTTATGTTGAGGAGTCCTGACCTTCTGTGGCTTACAAATATGATCGCATTGGAACAAATTTATCTCTAGGGAACCAATCTCTCAGTAATGCCACCCACATGGGGCCAATCACTAATTCCTTTTACTTAGCTCAAAAATATTTCAATGACAAATTGCAAGTTGGCAGATTCCATACCTGCTTCCATTCAAAAACTTACATCCCTAGAAATTCTTCATCTGGATTGAAACCATTTTCAATGTCAATCCCCTACTTTCTTTAGGAATATGACTAGGTTTGTCTCTCTTTAGATTTCCTATGCAAATATCAAAAGATATCTTCCGTTCGAGCATATCTCTCACCTCCCTCACCTATAAAGGATATTTTTGGGGGGTAATAAAATACCTGGCATTATTTCTCTAATTTTTGAAGAAAAATGGAAAAATCTAACCCTTTTCCACATGTCAAACAATGGTTTGCATGACTTTATACCATCTTCTATTGTAAATCTATTATCACTCATTGAGTTGCATTTGAATAAAAAAACGTTAGAGGGAATCATTCCAAAGTCATTGGTCATCCTCCACTCACTCAGAGTGATATACATGGGATACACTAACATTATAGGTCTATTCCAATTCAGAATCTACACAATGTTGACTTCTTTGGTTTTCTATATTTAGCATCGAATAAACTTGGTAGGCAGATTCCTTCTTTCATTTGTAATCAAAAAAGAATCTAGAAGTTCTGAGTATTTCAGGAAATAAGCTACATGGGTACCTACATTGCCGGATAGGAAATTTCTCTTCTCTCAATGTATTGAATGTAGGAAAAAATAATATGGTATGTTGTTCATGCTTCAGAGGAGTTGTGTTGTTCATGATTAAGAGGAAGGCAATGGGAGTGTGCAGACTGAGTATTGGAAGGAATCATGGAAAGTTGGAATGGAATTTAGGTGTGCAATTGGGTTTGGATGTGTGATCATAGTATTAGCTCTGAGAACGTGTTCGAGGATGAAATATTTTCAGTTTGGTGACATGTTTATGAACTCTTTTGCAAGCATTTGATATATGAGAGAAAGATGTATATCAATGTCATCCTAGTATTTGCATTATAAAGGTCTAATATGTGTAGATTTAATGGAAATAAATAAAAAAATAAAGGTTGAGCAGAGCATGTAAATAGATACTTTTCATGTTAAGAGAAGATTGTTATTCCATGTGTTAGCTGGGAGTCGAGTAATGTATTCTATGTTTATTAATAATTTTTTTCATGCTTGGTTTGGACAGTCTCAAACAACTCCAATCTCCTTTTTAACTTGGAAAATAAATGAATTATAAATTCTTGATCACTGAAGTCAAAGAAAATTAAAGTTGCTTCTCTCGATTGTTAATGAGTTTAGTAAATATGGGATTGAATATTAAATAAGAAGTTATCACCATAAGTTGTCATCTTGAAAGTTCCAAATCATGCTGAAGAAAAGTCATGGAAGTAAGTTGTCACCTAAATTGCTTCAAATGAAACACTATATAACTAATAGTTGGAATAGTTTGCCATATTAAATACGAGTAAAGTTATTAGTCCCTACAACCTTTTTGCGAGGACTATAGTAATCGGTTGAGCCTTTGCTATTAAGTTGGCACAAAAACCGATGACCCTTTTATTGTTTTATGTTAAGTTTTGAAAGAACTTTTGTTTTTAAACCAAAGTTATTTAGGGAATTTTATTGAAATAACCAAATTTTACTTTCACCATCTTACATAGCCTCTTACCGAGGTAAATAGGCCACATTGATATTATGATAAACTCTTGTCTTTAATTTACATTCTTCCCCATTGAAGTAATGCTAGCATTACTTAGTATTACTCTAATAACATTTAATGTTTGATTTGTAAAGCCTATATTATAAAAAAAAATGTCATTTCCTTTCAAGATTGATGTGTGGATATTTGTGACACTCGTGGGTTTTTCCCAGGGCATGGGGATCCTAATGAGTTTCATTAATATAGCATGTTCTATCTATGGTGCTCACCGTTCCATTGAAATTTCCTTCCTTTCACCTGCACCGCCAAGGGCAAGGTAAGAAACAACAGAACCAGTGGCATAACGAGTTGTTTAAGAAATAATTTTTTACCATGAATTCAAGAATAGATACAATCATGCTTTGTTTTTGGAGAGAAAACAAATCCCACGAGTGGAATGAACGAGTCGTTATTTTGTTAGAGAGAAAAAAATCCATGTCAGTGGAAAGAACTAGCCTGAATGAAACTGAGAAGACCTAAGAGAGAATTTTTCAAGGCATGTTCAAATTATTGTTTAGATAATTCCTCTTGTTTTGTACATAGTATGAATAAGAATTTTTAGAACTTGAATTTTTATTTTCCTAAAGAGAAAACATGTTCTATTTTTCAAGCTTCCCTTGTTAATTAGATTTGCAACTGCAACCTATTGAAGGTCCCGTAACCTTGATCCTAGTGTGTTAAGGTGCTACACCACTTCATCTACATGCAATAAGAACCTACTAATACAAACTGGATGGCACAAAGATGATTCACATATATTTTCCCCTAGGTATCTAATTAATTAAACAGATGAAAAAATTATATTAATGTGATATAAAGTGGCGTAAGTGCCAGTATGCAATGGGATACTAAAAATAACACAACCCATGGAGGTGTAATACTATTTCCTAGCAAGATGAAAATTCAACTAGAGGGGTTCAAATTACTTACCAAGATAGGGTGGAGCCTAAGGTCACTATGAAGGTGGATTAAAACTACCTATATTGTATCAAAAAGTATGAGAAAATATTGGGCTTGCAACACCTGATTTCCCTCACTATTCATCATTGATCTGATTTATTTTTCCTCTTACCATAGAAAGAAAAGAAGCAGGTATAATAGGTCTAATTGGTGTTTGGTAGGCATCACTATTGTCAATGTATCTCCCATAGATTAAGGTATTTTTACTACCAATTCTTGTAGAAGTTAACAAACCTCAATAATTAGTTGTTGGAATAGATCAATCTCGAGCTAGCTAGATAGTTCATATATGCTAAGGAAGAAAAAACTAGTTTCCCACTAAATTTACTAAACATATTATTTGCGGCAATCAAGAAGGTGTTCATGACAAGTCGTAGAGGTAGTTTATTAGACATGCTAGGGTTTTATCTTAAAAGTTTTGAAAAATAATACTAGGTCGAGAAAAATAAGTATGAAATTTATGCTCAGATATAAGAATAAAAAATGATGCATAACCATTAGTTTACCTAGAACCAATGAATGATCCCATTGTTCCTTAAGAAACCAATTTCCTGGCTTTGGGGAAATTGTGCTTAAGACATTAATAAATATTATTTACTGTCACTTATTGTTTGTTGTGTTCTCAAATGAAGGACCTGGAAAACTTGGTCTTTAACTCTTAATACATGGATGACCAGAACATCTCAGAATGCCATTTGTTGCTAGATATAAATGATGAATGAAGAAAGTTTGAAGGAGAAGTTAAAGATAATATGTTGATCTTTCATAGAAACTACTATCTGGAACTTAGAGGAACTGTGATAATGAGAATTGAATCATAGACAATATGCTGGTCTTTCGCAGAAACTATTATCTATAACTTAGAAAGGAAATGAGGACTTCAAGTATAGGAGCGCTCTTTTAAGGAATTTTAACTTTTTTTACATAAGCAAAAGAACACCTGTAGCTTCATTATTATAGTTGAAAAGAAGAAAGCATAGCATGACACATGACAGAGAAGCTTACAAAATTATATGCAACAACTCATGGAATCTTTTGATTCTTTCATTAATCAACGATGATATTAGGAATATAGTGGCCTAGTCTCCGAGTTCTCCAAAATTCCAACCACCAACCCTTTCTCTATAAAATTTCCTCCTTTTATACACTTGTGAAACAGTTGTGAAACTGTCAAACTACTAAACTATTTCCCTAACTATCTGAATTAAAAATTATTACAAAGTTTTACAGAGGTTTAAAGACACCTCAAAGAACATAAAAAAACAGAAAACAAATGAATTTAGAAGAGGACAATAATTGCTGACTTGCTCTGTTACTCCGCTGTCAAGTTCATCTGTATATGTCTTAATTCACTTTAATCATAATGCACTGTGTTAGATTTGTATAAACCTGAGCTTATGCATGTATCGAATATATTTTAATTGGCCAAAACACCAAAAAACCCAACCAATTGCCTTTTCTTCAGATTCAGCGTTAACACTGATTTTCCCTTTATATAATGGAATTAACGCAAAGCACCAGAATTGAAAAGGAATTGACCTAATTTAATAACTCCAACGGGTCCGGAATCTCATCGCATATCGTAATCGGCACTTTCCATATACAATATGTTATTGATATGATGGACCCGCCGCAATTATAAAACGTAATATATATGCTTTCGGGTCCATCCATCGCAATCACAATCCATGGAACCAACCTCTATATGCATAAAGGCTTTGCGGACCCGATGGGATTATAAAATGCAATATATATTATATCGGGTTTGGCTTACCCATATCACAGTCGACACTTATTTCTATTATAATCCCTTTATAATAGAAATATATACAAATGCATAATCATAATGTATATGAAGGACTTTTTGATATGGTGGACCCGACGGGACTTAAAACCACGATGTATATACCTTTTGGGTCCAACTATCGTGAATCGCAATCGACAATCGGTGAATGAACCAACATATGTATTCAACGCTTTACGGACCCGTCGGGAAACATAGATATGTTTCGGGTCCCCCATCATAAATTGCAATTGATAGATCTATATACATATATATAATTGCGGACCCGTCGAACTTTATAAAACACAACTTATAGTATTTTGGGTCTGGTGTTAACTCTTTAACACTTGTTTCTTTTGTAAATCCAATATATTTCTTTATTTCAATATATATATAAATATATATATATATATCGGTTATGGCTCCATTTATGTTGCGATTTAACTTTATCACATGGGCCAATTCCTTTATACTTGTTCCTTTTGCGATTTTGATATATTATAACGAATAAATACCTCATTACTTTTAAACTTTGCGGAGTAGAAAATATAAAGGGCTTCATTGAGGTTGAATCCCCTTAATGATTTTAGGCCACACATTGTGATAAAATTGATAAATAAGGCTTAAATCACAATATAAGCTACAACAGATCCAATGGATTAATTTTGATTGTGTGAATTCAACTCAAATAATGCACTGACATTGATGCCATTTTTGGCCAAACCAACGAAAATGGAAATGTACAAGGAATTGCTCTTTGAATTCTTTGCTTGTGGATAAAAACATATAGCCCACAGATACTCTGAGCCCATGAGATCCCCTTCAATCCTTGAGATACTTTATTTACCATGGAATGGATGGAACCAGTCAACCATTCTCTCTATAAAGTGCCTTGAAGCAAATTGTCTCTCTAGACAAGTCAAGAGCATCATATTTCTGCTTGCTTCCTTTAATGATTGTAAGTTAGTGACTATATGTTGTTTCTAAACCATTTTTTGTTTCTATTATATATTTTGAATTGTACCATTTATTGTTTTTGTAATATATTTTGAATAACAAAAAAAAGGCTTGAATACTGAAATCTCAAATCCGTAGCAAATCCATCAAAATCCACATGCAATCTTTCCATTTGAATTTAGCCTGCACATGTAATCTACCTGATAATCCTAAAAATGTCTACTAATGATCTCCCTAGTGTAATGTCCCTTAATAATAAATAATAAATAATAAAAATAATAAATAATAATAAATATTAAATAATAAATAATAAACAATAAATAATAATACTAAATTAATAATACTAAATTAATAAATTAATTACATTCTTTAAATAAATATAAACAAAAGAAATAAAACAAGAAAAATAGTAAAAATCAATAAAACTATCAAAAAGTAAAAACAAAAGAATAAAACAAGAAAGTAGTAAATTGCATGTTGACACATGGAGTGTGTGCATGTGGTTCCCCTTCTAATGTTTGCTCTATGGTGAGGAAGATGAGAGGCATTCCATCATTCCATGATTCCACCATCCATTCTCTTGGGAGAATAGTGTTCTAAGACAAAGGATTCCCTGACAGTAGTATGTTGATTGAGTGCTCAAGGGTGGCTAGTTGTAGCAAGTTTTTGTACAACTGGCCCTACAGTTGGGTGGAGAGTCATCCCAAAAACCTTGTTGCAGTTAGAAAACTTCAACTAGCATTCAACCTGGAAAACACAGGTAAGTATCTCTACTTATAGTTTTGAACTTTCATGTTAAAAAGCATAGCATTGATACACTTTGGAAATGTTGTGACTATTCCCCAACTTAGGCAATACCCTATAAATAAAGTCATTAAGATGGCTACCAAATGTAATCCGCTTATCATTTCCTAATTTAAGACATCAAAATAATAAAATTGCGTGATCATACATTTTGTTATCCATAATTCATGCATATAGTTAGTCACCTACGGAAAACTTTACAATGTGGCTCTCCCATTAGAGAGAAAAACTACTATAGATGTTGTCATGCACACAAATTATCTCCTATAATTGATCAATTTTATTATGGATTTACTTCTTTAATATATGTCATCATACCTCCGAGGTTCCTCCAAAATGACTGTCATTATTACCATGATTATTTAAATTCAATAGTTGATTGCCAATATTTTCTTCTTTTATGGGCATCATCCTTAGATAGGCCTTATAGTGATACCTTTAGAGTACCAAGTTATGGTTATACCAAACTCTTCCATTATGTTCTAAAATAGGTTGCCTCTTCTTATTGAGCTATCATTAGTTATCATCATTAGAAAATTTGTAAGTTTCTCCTTTCCATTTCGCCTTAGACAACTTTATCCAATATATACAATTAGCCTTGAATCACGAAACCTCATGTAACATTATACTCAACATCGTAACAGTTAATTAGTCTAAACTGAAATCATAGTGTATGATTTAGATGTATCATAAAGTTTAAACAATGAAACACGCTTTACTTAGTTAACTAAATAACTAAATTACTACCTACAATATAGCACATATCACCAAATTAACATGGAATTTTTGCAAGACATAATGGTAAAACAAATATTGGTAAGAGTTTTCTATTACCTTGTTACATGATTCAAGAATTCTAACATTAAACCTTTCTTCACCAAAAAAAAAAAGAAAATGATTGTATAACTAGTAATATCTTAACAATGAATTTCACCAGAATTTCCTTGGGGAAGGAAGAATATATGATGAGAGGTTACGACTCAAGATGATGACGCTCATGTGAAATTTAACGATGTACTTAGATGATTATACCTATGGTGTAAATGGTCAGAAGTGGAAATGATTATTGAAGAAATAATTGGTATCTTGATGAAAACATAACACTCATGAGATAACATAGATCCTAGATGGATGCTGAATAATCTTAGTTCATAGTTGAATGTTTGTAAAGTAAATGAAATTCATTTTTCTAATGAATCATGATAAGAATGCTCATAGAGTATTATTCTATATTTGATAAGTATTGAGATGTTTCTCATATTGATGATGTTTCATGATATAATGGAAGGAGGGTGAACATGCACATGTGGTTCATATTTATATAGTTGTTACAATACTGATGATGTATTCTTATGATGATGATGATATGCATAGGAATTATGAGGTTATGTCAAGGTATATTGACATATTCATTTACTACGCGATGATAGGTATTTAATGTTGAATACTTATGATGATTATGATATGCATAACGTGGCATAATTATAATGCTATAATAAGAGGTTTATTGACATGTGGTTCTTTTATTATGTGAAGTCATGATATGTCTTTGATGTAAATATGTTGGTGTTATAACTTATGATGGTATTTCATGAGGTGAAGCATGTGATAGTTGCATACAAATATATGACATGCATGAGCATGCAGTTCATTATTATTCATAATGTTGTGATTAACAATGATGAATGTTACATGATGACATGCAAGATTTGGCATGTGGATTATTTTCTATGATACTATGATGGTATAGCTAATGCATTGGTTGCATGTTGAGGTGTGATGATTCACAGGACTCCACAAATAGGCAAAGAGGGCCGGTTTATTTGATGACCTCGTGCGAGCCCATATGCACAAGGGAGAATATGTAACACCATATGGGCTGGGGATAAAATCAATCAACACTACATATGCCAGTGGTTCCTTTGTCTTGTATAGCTCTTGATGGGTAGCTCTTTAAGGGCTATGGGACCATCTTGAGGAGGCCAAATGCCTGATGTTCTAGGATAGGTTCCTAGTATTGTATTGGGATGCCGAAATCTAGTGGGGGTGTAAGGACTTTGATGCCTGGGGTTGTGCGCCTTGGTGAGTTGTGGAGGGAGTGGGCCAACCTTGTGAGATGTCAGTGACATTAAGCACTGTATCGGATGTCTGCCTTGGGGCAGATGAGGTCTGAGTCAAGCTCAAGCCTGGGGGCTAGCCTTGGACTAGGATACAGACGAAGGAGGCTTATGCCTGATTCCAAAAGTGGGAAAAAGGACAGAGATTCCTTGGGA
>APFE031710581.1:455326-511127 GCA_000404065.3 Pinus taeda
AGGGATTCGGGGTCAAGTGTGCACCTGGCCCTCTTATAACTAAGTTGGAACCTTTCCTCATAGTCCTCTAGAGACTCATCACTTCCCATGGTCATCCGAAAGATCTCCCCTTTTGTTTCCTTGGACCTACAATAATCTCGGTACTTGTTGTTAAAGGCTTGCTTCATCTGAGCCCATTAGGTGATACTATTCCTAGGTAAACCCATGAACCAGCATAGTGCTGCATCCTTGAGGGTGGAAGGGAAAAGTTTTAGCTTCTGTTCATCCTCAGTATAGTCATAGGCTCTACAGAGGACAACAAATTAGAATAGAAAGGTATTGGGATCTTCGGTAGTCAACCCATGGAAGTGGGGTAAAGCAGAGGGGCTAATGTTCTTCATTTTCATCTCACCATTGGTCTCTTGGATAGGGAAGGCACCCTCTATCCTCTCATCTCCTCCTCGATTATCAGCCATAGTTTCAGGTGGAGTGGTTTCTAACTCTTCTTCTTCTATAGGGCTTTGGTATGCCTCGTGGTGTTCACCTATAGTTTCCTCTGGATCACTGTCGTCACCGAGGAGTGAAGGGTGACTGAGTGATGTGGTGGGGGTGTTAGGTAGGAATTTTCCTGATCTATCTCTGTTCCTACGAGGCATGAAGCAAAAAGACTTCTTTTTTGGTTGCTTGTGTGTTTTTTCCTGTGCTCCTGCAAAAATGAAACAGATTGATTGCAAACTTGAAATTCTAGTCTATACTTGCAGAATTGAAAGTTTAATCTATGAAAGCAGGAAAGACTATCCTATGAAAGCAGGAAAGATTAATCCTATGAAAGAAGGAAAGACTATTCTATGAAAGCAGAATGGAAATGAAGCAAACTACTTAGCAGAAAGTGAGAGTAAGAATTTAGAAGAAAAGCAACAATTACTAATACTCTGACGCTTCCCCGGCAACAACGCCAAAAAGGTGGTGAGCTCCAGTATTGTAGCAATAATGCTACAACTCTTGTGGCTTCCTGTCTCTCATTTTATCAAACCGGTAGTGCGTACAAACTTGGAAGCGACGGTGCTATATGCACAAGTACTAGCTCCTGTCGCAGCTGTCACTTGATCAGCTGGCACAAGTCCGCTAGGGCTCAAGCCAACTTCTATGGCTCACAGAAGAAGCTTCATCAATGCTGGACGAAAGCTAGCTCAAAGAAGACTAGTCTACTTGACTGAAAGTAAATCAAAGCATGTAAACCTAGGAAACCCTAATTTAACTAGTCTAACCTCTATAATGCAATGAAGGTGAATAAAACTTCTACCAATGCTACTACTACCTCCAATAAGTGGAAATGCATGGATCTAAACTACTTGCATTATAAAAGACATGTTTTTGTACTTTTCATTAAGTAGGTGGAATGATTGTGATTTTGTGCTTATTAGGATGTAGTTGTGCAGATTGGATGGAGAAGGAAGGAAAGCGTGGGACAGGTTGGGGAGGCTAGGTGAGGTCCCTATGGACCCTTGGCATCCATCCACAGAGGTTTTCCATGTTGAGAAGCTCGGCAACCGAGTGAATTACCTCCTACAGGATGTCTGCAGGGGATCCTACAGGATACTCAGAGGTTTCTACAGGATGTCTCTAAACTGCTACAGGATGATCTACTGTGAAGGATTGAAGTGATGGAGGAGTGATGGGATGATAAGAAAAGATATGTGAGGTAGGGATCAGGCTGGTGATAGCTCAGAAGTGGAAGGATGAGATGGGAACCGAGTGTAGGGAGTATGTTGAAGTGATGTCGATGAAAGGCCAAGGAATGAAGCTACGTGAGGAATGGAAGACTTTAGGAGAGGACAGAACGAAGTGAGGGTCGAGGGGATATGGTTGCATGCGTGATCAAGATGGCGGTAATGGTAATGGAACGGGAAAGAGAGGAGTGTAAATGAAACAAATGATTATGACTGTCACCAAACCGAAAATACATCAACCTAAATTACTTATGCCGAGAATTCAATGAATAGCAATCCAAAACGCGAGGAGAAATGTGTATGAGGCTGTGAGGAAAGTATGTGTGCAGGTGTGACTGACAAGGAAGCATCTAATCAAGACCAAGACTGTATTGCAGCAATCATCAAGTAAAGTAATGCGTGTTTTTGGTGGCTAGTTATGGAATGCACCCCAATCTTCAAGAGAGATGGTAGTGAGCCTTAACAACCGTTTTGCTGGAGCTCCAATTGATGGTATATATCCTCTAAGCAAGAGGAAACAACTGTACCATAAGAAAAATCTATCCTACTCATAAGAAAACCAAATCATCAAACTATAATTCGAATTGCATGTGCAAACGAAAACTTAAAGTGCTGGAAATGAAATCGGAACAACACTACAACAGAGGGGATCTATGGCTCTCAGTTTGGGCCCTAACCTGAGAGCTATAGTCTCCTAAGAAAACTCAGAAATAGATCACAAACTGCCTTCTTTATTCATAAACTAATGTCATGCCGAATTGGCTTACAAAAAGGAACAAAACTGAACTGTGCTCCGAAATTACAATGATAATACGAGAGTTTCAACAACCGTCTAAGGCTAAGGCCTTCATAATTATACAAAAAACGATGAGGCAACGAGTGCCCTTGATTTTAGGAGCTCGGCTGTCCAACTAGAGTTTAACTGCGGATCCTGTAGGGCAGTCATAACTACTGCTCTTGTAGAACAGTTTATGACTGCTGTTCATGTAGGACAGCTGGATGCTTCGTGAGCTCGGAGGGGAGATGGATTGGAGCTCGGAGTTCTTGGTGGGAATCATGAGGAATGTCCCAAGACTGTGGACATCTCTCCACAAAATCAGCAGTGCTACCTTATTGTCTCCTTATCCCTTTCTCGTTGTCTCTTGCTCCCTTTTTAATGCCAAAACCTGGAATCACAATGCATTAGTCATGTAGATAAAGTGTCTAACCTTCCTCCTACAAACAACATGAATAAACTAAGAAATGCATGCATAAGAAAATAAAGATGAATGGTTTGAGCAAGTAAAATAGGCCAAAATGAGCCCAAATTGTACCAAAATTGGGGCTCATCAAGACGGATGTGACATCATGGACTACCATAATTAAAGGGTACAACATGCAAGGTAATGGAAAGGATTTATATATAGGTATATCTCCAAAATATTATCCCCAAGGGTTGGCTCAGTGGTTTAGAGTAGAGTCAGACGTGTCACGTGAAGTTCTTTACTATTGTTATTAGTTATTGCTGATTCAACTCTCTTTGATTCCCTTGGGGTGAGACCCCATGATTAGGGCCAATGGTTTTCCCAGTTTACCATCCACGAAATGTAGGGAAGTACTCTGGGGTTTCCATTCTTTCATTCCAAGTATAAAAAAAGAAACAAAATATATATCTCCAAAACATTTGATTATTGTTCCCTTTCTTATATGCATAATACCATTTCCCTTGGTCATAAAGATGTGGATTCATGGAATTACTCTGGGGTTTGTCATGCTTTCATTCCAGGTAAAAAGAAAAGGAAATACATATCTCCAAAACAATTGATTGTTGTTCCCTCTCTTATATGTGTAATACCACAACCCTTTGTCATATAGATGTGGACTCATGGCCTCTTTCTATAGGTGATTTGTATTGTTATCCTTCCTGCTATGGTGGCAGTCAAACACCAAATTAAACCTATGTACACAAGAAGGTCACTGTAGAAGTTGCCATATTTTCTAATTTTTTTAAGGTTATTGCAGATTGATGTTTTGCCAAAAATAAAATCCAACTAGTTTTTTTTGATGGATTGAATATAAATTATCAAGTATTACAACAAAGATTTTGAAATATAAGCTAACTTTTCTAATAAAAAATAAAAAATTTATGGTGACCCCTTTTAATATTCAGTGTACAATCTGGTTTAAGGCAAATCAATATTTATGGTCAATGATGAAATTGGATTGTGCATCGAAATATATTGACTTGTGAACAATTTATTCAATGGGTGGGAGGGCGGAATCAAAATTTTACAGACTCAAGGGAAGTATTGCAAAATATACAAATTCATTGAATATTGTTGAATTCTCTTCTCAGTAGAGAAGGGAATACATTCCACGTGTGGGAATTCATTGTTACTAGCACTTATATAATTATTGTACTTTATCTTTCAATATTTCTTCTCTTTGAGCCTCTGTTAGCTTACAAGAATCCTGAGTTGAATCATTTTCCTCATTAGAAAAACCTGCAATTGATGTTCATGTCAAAATACAAGAGGACTGCTATGAGTAATTTTCCATGTGTTGTTTTGGAAGATATCTCACAGCTTTCTTGGGTGGAGAGGAAAGAACTATTGAGTTCATGAAAAGGCAGGGGCATTCAAATGCTACACCCCTATTGGAACCTTTTTTGTGAAAAGGGATTTGTAAAGCAACCCTTCCCTCTAAATTATTTCTTTTAGCCATGGAAGCTTGGGCAGTGGTTCCTCCAAGTTATTAAATTTGGCATTGTTCAATGTATGATAATAAAGCCTCTTTCTACAATTATAGAATTGATGATTGAATCATTTGGTGTTTATGGGGAAGGAGGGTTCAAGTGGTATTACAGGTACAACTGAAGGTGGCATTGGGGACTTTGATAGTTACCTCACAAACTCAAGGCTAATAAAACATATAAAAAAATTAGTGTTTGATAAAACATATCAGAAATTTTCCTTTTTGCAGTGGTAGTTTTGTATAGTTTGTAAATTGACAGTAAGTTAGTATCTAATCAAACATATTAAAAGCATGCTATATTTTATGGTAAAAACCATTCATAGAAATAAGATTAACCAATTTTGGCATCAACTAAGTACAAGGCCATTTCCTTAGTGATAAAGAGCACTACTACATCACCACCATTACAACACACAGGAGAAACTAAAGATCCTCTCCCAACATATGATGGTCTAAAGAGAATTTAAAGTTGTGAAAATATTAAAATAACAAAAGGGAACATAGTTGAAATTGTTGTATTTCTTCAGAGTTTCTACTACAATGGATATTTGTTTTTACTTTTGTATAAAGTACAACACTTGATATATACAGAGAAGTCAATCAAAGAATGCACACCAACCACACTTCTGTCACTAGGTTTCCACTCACATTTGTTCAAATATGGAGATGGATCTTTACTAAGAGCAAGCTTTGTCATAAGCATCACAATAGCCTAGTTAAAAACATTACAGATAGCTGAATTTGTAACATTTCTTACTGGAATTCACTCTAGTTGCAACTCCCTTGTTGGGATATTCTAAGGAATTCTTCATGTGTGAAGAAATTTACAAGATGATCATTAGTCAGGCCCACAACTTGCATGAAGGAGTACATGATTTTTAGGTCAATAAATCATAAATTTTGCTTCACCAGATCCTTGCTAATAGTTTCTTCTTTAGACAGGCTTCACAAGAATGGTCCTTACATACTTGTGCTTTTTCACAATGAGCTTGATATCCACGAAGTCCCATGTGTATATCACAAATGAGTCGAATTCTTACTCAATCTGAAGAGAACCAAAAGAAAACATGTGAAACCTCAAAACTCAGATAAAGTTGAACCTTAGGAAACAGTTTAAGAAACAAAATAAAATCAATAAGAAGAAGAAAATAGATTTTTAAATGCAAACTCTTTAAGGAGGGAGAGAAAAATGAATGTTTATATGGAAAAAAAGACAAACAACATAAAGGGGATATCTAAATGCCATTTTTGAAAAGATATAAAAAAACGTGGAAGGCTAACACAAATGGAAGTTTATAGGAAAATAAATAAAACAATGCAAAGAGGATGTCTAATGCCAGTCCCCAAAATATGTAAGAAATCGTAATAGCTTTTGGAGATTTATAATATGGACATACATTCCTAATTGAAATACCTTAATAGCCCTACAATACTGAATTCTCTCTTTTCAAAAGCATGAAACAATCTTGAGCTAGAGGTAAAAGTTACCTCAAGGATGTGTTTCACATTCTCAACTATCCCTCTGATTTTAGATACATCAATGATATTGTGTTGTACATTGATTGCTACAATTTTCCTCTCATTGAAGGTTCCCATAATGGTGGGATCAAACCCAACAAATGCATCTCTGACAAATTTGTTCGAACTGAGATTAACAAGAACAACAAAAAGAAGGTAATTGTCATCAATAAATTAGCCTCAAATTGTGCTAAACCATTATAATTAACCAATGAATAAAGATCATTTTCAATTAAGAATAAAAAATTATTACTAAGCCCTCGATCTAGTGAAAGAGAAATCGTTCTTTGAGATGGAGTCTATGGGCATTGTGGGAAACCCAACACTGCACTCAACAATCATCCAGTGAATCTACAAGTCAAAGAAAAAGGTAACGAGTTGTGGGTAATTGAATTATGAATGGATAAAGTGCAATTGAAAGTTGCCATATGTAAATGAGACCACACACAACAATTCTTGCACTCAGTGATCCAACTTAGTGGAAATGGGCTTCAAAACCTGCACCAACACTCAAAAAACAAATATTTTATTGATAATGTAGTCTAACTCTTATAATCCACACCAACGAATATCACAACTAGAAATTAATTAAATCATAACAATAGACTAAACCAGAATTTCCACAAGCGTACAAAGGAATAACCGAATCATTCACACCATCACAAACGAGATTTTTACCCTATAAACCAAAATGGGTAAAACCAGTTTCGAATGGCATAGCTCAGGCTTGATTTTCTCAGCGATTTGTAAAATTACAATAGGCTTAAAATAAAGACTAAAGGTACATTACTCACAAAAATTCTCATGATTACCATTGCAGTTAATTATTATAATATGGGATGAACATGGACCATGAAATGAATACATTCAGGGAGGTGTAGACCAAAATCCTATCCATAGGTCATTTTTGTAAGTTGTAACCACACAAAAATCATTAATAATAGAATCAGCCTTAGTAGCTCATTGCACTACACATACAGTTTTTGTGAGATCCTTCTAGAAAAATTGTTTCACGTTGAAACCTTTTTCTTTGCTCTATCTAATTTCCAAAAAAAGAAAGTCTCACAAATTTGACTTGTCGGTTGATAGGAACATCATGTATTGATAATATTTTACAATGGCAAACAATAATCCACTCTAACTCATATCACCTACCTTCCTATGCAAGAGGATCTCCACTCTAGCTCATATCACAAAACTTCCTACACAAGTTTATGCAATTTTCATGTGTTGGGTAACCTATAAAGTTAACACTAATCCTGAAGGTAGATGATTGGATCCAAAGGATCTAATAAAACCTAATAGATGTAAGAGTAAATGTCATGAATCAGCACAAAAGATGAAAGATGTAATGTAAGATATACAATAACTTCATTAAACCCAATTTCTTACATCTTTTTTGAGAAGTTTGTAATAACAAACATTTCCAATTGTTTCAACTCAATCTAGACAGGCATCCAACAAATAACGTGGCATCCACTTGGCTATACTAAAAAAAAATACAAAAATAATATTGAAGCCTCCCATTTCCTTACATCTATTTTGAGTAGTTTATAATACAAAACACTACTCAAGCATTGTTCCAGATACATCTACAGTAGCCAACTATTTCAACTCAATTTAATTAGGCTAAGTTATATGACAAGAATCCACTTGACTATCCTTTGCATAAAATCCAAAATATATTCTCAAATGCTCCAAACTATTAATCAATCATTCATGACAACATGATACTTATGCCAACCATATACCACGCCTGCCTACAACATGCCTTGAATGTTTGAAAATATTTTGTAAAGATATAGAAGATAAAAATTAATATAGACAATGAGAAATTGGGGAAAAATAACTTAGATAATTCTCTATATTTTGGATAAAAATATTCTCATAGACACGAACAAAAAACCATATATGATGAAAGCATAATTCTGATTTTGTTTTAAGAATGATGAAAGCACATTCTTTAGAAAATATTATGGATAGAATGCCACTCACATATTTTTTATCCACTTGGATTTTAATGCTAAAATAACTTTCTCTCAGAGACACAAACATATAACCTTCAATGATGAAAGCATAATTATGTTTCTCATCAAGATCATAAAGAATTATCACAGTGCCACACACCACATTTTTTCCCCACTTGGATTCTAAGGCTTCAAAAATTCTCTCTGATAAACATGAATATAGAACCATCTATGATGAAATCATAGTTCTAATTATATTTAAGAATGATGAAAGAATTCTCTTTAGAAAACGCTATGGGCACAAAGCCACACTATATTGTTTGACCCACCAATGAGACTTGTTGCCTCTAATTTTATTCCACCTTAATGGCTTCTAGGCTAGATTAGATTGAGGTTGAACACCATGAATCAACTTCGTACAATTTCCCACTTCACCTTTAGGGTCTTAGGTGATATGACATTTGAAGCTTGAATATGTTGATGGGCATGTTAGTTTATTTTTTACAAAATATCAATTTCACTTGACCCATTTTATTGGTGTGCAATAGCTCCAAGAAAAATTCCTCTCAATTGGCATTTTGCAAGTAAAATAAACTATAAAAAATATAGTAAAGCGATTAGAAAAACTATAGTTTCTACTTAATAATTTGGGATAATACTAAGAAATTCTACAAAAATGTTTCCCTAGCTCTGAAAATATGATTCCCAAATGCTTCAATTGAAGATAATCCCCTTCTTGTTGAAAATCAACTCAGAAATTTACATGAAAATTTCTTGTTCATGTGCCTTAGCTAACATTGTGAAAGTTTGAGGAAATTATGAAGGTAAATTTGGTGCAAAATATGCAAAGAAATAACATTATTGGTGTGCTAGGGCTGCATGTAAAACATGGCCTGAGTGTGTTGGATAAAGACCATAGAGGATCTCAAAAATTGCGAAAGGAAGATGCATAAATGACCTTATGGAAAGTTTCTTCCCTTTTATAAACACTGACTAAATTAACTCCCTAATTGTTGGCAAGTAAACTCTACAGGCACAACTACACAACTGAGTTTATGCCAAACTTTTCTTGTTGTAACCAAGTCATGGATTCATTGACCGATCGATCTCAACCAAATGTGAACTTCAATTGAATTATACGGTCCAGGCATATTGGGACCGAATCCAGTAATCATGCTTCCCATGACTAAGAAATATGTATTTTTTTAAGTACTTTTGGGTCCCCATGCATGTTATTTCAATGTAAATTGTAAATATGCAAAATTTGAATCTCATCATCTTAAGTTGCAAGCTGCAAGTTGTTATGAAAAAGCATAAAATTTCATCGTGGATTTAACAATCCCAAGAGAAGCTTCTAGACTCATGAGTCGACACAGTTTAGGATCGATTCTAGTAACCATGCTTCCCATAACTCAGAATTATGCATTTTTTATGTACTTATGGGTACCCATGCATGTTATTTCAATGTAATATATAGCAATGACAAAATTCAATCTCAACATGTTAAGTTGCAAGTTGCAACTTGTTATAACAACATAAAATTTCACCATGGACTTAACAATCCCAAGAGAAGCTTCTAGGCTTGTCAGTTTGACCAAACTATATGTTACATGCAAATAACACACAAGTGACCAAACACATGTAACTAAAATTTGGTTCAATATTTCTTGTATTTGTGTAACCACAATAATTTTGGAGCATCATGGACTCGATAAAGTAATAGTTCTAATCCCATTGTTTAGCATTGACCTCAACTTTTGAAATATATGGTTGTGTGACCTAAGGGAATTTAATCTTGGACATTGGTTTTTTTAGGTTTTGGTAATCTATTTTTGTATGACTAGCTTTGTTGTTCTAATAACAATTATAGATTTTTAAACATGTGCTTGCTTCTTTATTTTTGTGTTGAGGTTTCCTTCGTTGTTGGTGCTTACAAACAGGTAAATTTCCTTAAGTTAAACAAGACATTCATGAGAAAATAGATTCATAAATTAATAATGAACAGAAAACATGTACAATGCAGCAAGCCATCAAAGAGACACAGTAACACAATATTTTGATGGAGTTCACCCCTCCTAGGCTACATCTCCTTGCTCCAGCTTCCATGGTTTGGGCCTCTATACTAGCTCAGTGTGGAAAAAATTCTATTTACAAAGCTCTATGGCTCCTGTTACCTTCAACAATGTGTTAAGAAGGTCCAAATTAGCCAAGAACACTTCTTTCTGAGCTCAATTTGGTCGAAAATTGCTTAAGATATGTTGCATTCAATTTTTCCTAGGAAACCCACTAAATCTGGGGAGACTCCAGTTAAGTATGCCAAGTTTGGTGGCAGTTCCGGATTTGGTGGCTCCGCCATAAATGCTGCCAACTTAAACAATGGTTTAATTAAATGCTAAATAAAATTAATTAAATTAAGCGTGATTAGCGCGCTAGGCGCTTATCATATCCACTAGCCCTTGGTTTTCTGGTGCGCAGTCACATGAGGTGGGGGTTGGCCCGTAAGGCTAGCTCCCGTCCTTTCCCCGTCGTCGGCACTTAATGCAGCTTTAAATTATATAACATGGGAAATTTATTCAGCGTATTTCGTCATGGTTCAATGGAAAAGCATGAAATTTGGTAGGGGGAGGTCATGGGTTCAAAACTCCGCTCATCCCATATACATTTTACCATATGATTTAAACACTGTGCCATTCAAAATGTATGAAGATTTAATATTTAATTAATATATATTAATTAATTATAATATATATTTTAAAAATTATATAATATAAACATATAATAATAATATATATATATATATAAATAATAATCAAATTCCACCTTAGAGGCTAATTAGGCAATTTCACCTTCACATAAAAAAACTAGCGAATTCAGAGGTGACACTTGTCACAACCCCATTGGGTGAAAATTGAAGAAGATTCTCCTTGCTAACTGGACTCTTGACTGGACTGCCATGTCTTCATTATGTCCTATTCTGCGATTTTTTTAGTTGTTTACGAAAATGAACAACAAGCCTTTTCTCCTTCATCTCGACTCTGTGTTTAGTGAAAGGAATTGTGCTACGATCATATTGACGAGATGGACGCAGTTGTATAGTTTTCGAGCCAATCTGAGAACTTTTATTTTTGAGCTAAACACTGAGCACCTGATCATTCCTCCCCACTAGAAGCATTTTGAACCCTAAAGGATATTATTATCTGACAAGTAGATTAGGGTACAACCCCCTCAACTTTCCAAGCTTGATCCAATTGACTTTTGACGAATTTGTTTCCTTGAACTCCTCTCTAAGAAAATCAACATTCACTTGCCTTGAGGACCCTGTTCTTCTGTCACGAATGGCGTCTTGTTCAAACTGATTCAGAAATTCTGTAGGAATGCATTCAAACTGTGAAATCTGATCATTCTCTCTTTGTTCAACAACTTGAAGCTTGTTTTTTAAAAAATTGACACCAGCTTGCACTGTCGACTTGAAACCTGTGATTCACATAATACCTGTACTTGTCTTTTCCCTTTTCAAGTAACTTGATCTTGCGCTGTTTGTGGCAACTTTTTAGTCTTTCATAGAAACTTGTGGTTTTGTCCATGTCGCCATCAAAAGAAACATACTTATTACCAAGACGACATAACAAAATATAATGCAAACGGATGACAAATTTCACTACTTGGTTTACATGACTCAAGCTCGATTGTACATCTTGAAAGTATGAATTTTTTTTGAACATAAATTTCATGTAAAACATAATGATTCATGAATACAATAGTTACATAACCATTAGGCCTAAACGGCATAACAATGAACTTGTTTCTTATAATTCTTTTGTACCTTCGATCCAAGCGAAATTTTTCACAAGTATCCATCCAATGAAAGTGCATGGATCGCTCCAACTTAATCTTTACACCATGGAAATCCTCGAAATGAAATAAGATGGTGAATTTGCTTTCTTAAACCTGAAACTCAAATGAACCTTTCAAGTTTGAAAGAGGATAAATAAAAATTGAACTGATCTTTTGGTTTGAAGAAACACATGCCTCTTACTATTTGCCTCCCCACTAGAAGACTTTGCACACACATGACAATGCATGCCAAGGAGCTTCGAAAGAATAAATGTTAACAACAAATTTCCTCCAACATTGGGCTGCTCCCAACAATCCTCTTATCAAAATGATGATCTTGGGCGTTGACCAATCAACAATGGCATCCAACTTGGAGAGGCTTGCCTTCAACTTACCTCCTCCAATATCATGGCCCAAATGCATCAAAGAAGTGAAACCCAACTTGTACTTTGATATCTTCAAAATATCAAACAATTTTCCTTCATCGATGGCAAGTGCATAAGAAAACTTTCTAAACATGTTTATGTCACCCAAGTGGACAATTTCTTCAAGAAATGTCTCTTTTTTTCCATAATTCGAATACATGTGTGTAGTAGATGTGCTACAAAGAACACACAACATAAAAATCCATACAAACCATTTTGTTTGGTCTTATGTATATTCTTGCAGTAACCTCTTTTTACAACTTTTCTTCCGTGAAAACTACTCCTTTTGTCCTCTTTCTTTAAATACTTACCATTCCTCTTTGGCACCATAACCATTGATGCAAAACATGGCGTAAGTGATGATTGAATGATCCCATTGTTCAAAAAACTTTTTCATTGCATTGGTGTCTCTACACTTTGCAATTTTGTCAACCCTTACATGCTAGCATCACAAAGAGAAACCTCTTGTTGCAAGGATATTTCATGTGAAGTTTCTTTCTCCTTGAAGGACGAGTCTATCACAACCTGAAATACTTCATCATTTGATGAACTAAACCAACCAAGTCAGAATTGAAAATTGCATTACATGCAACAACATTTTTGTAACGAATATCATCATTTGGATTGAACATGAGAAGTACTAAACTTTTACTTGAATTCACTAGTCTTTTTGCCTCCCCTACATTAACCAAAGAAATGTTCAGCTTTTTGCGATGGGCTCTCACTATGTACTCCACGCCATCCTTAAACAAGTGATACTTGTTTTCATGGCAATAAAAGACTACTTTTTGGTCATACAAATATTGAATACCCAACACCACACCTGAAATATCAAGCGATACCACATCTAACTCTACTTCGTCGACAAAATTTGTGGTGATTGCAAACTTAAACAAACATTTTCTTGTAACCTGTAAACTTGTGTCAATTGTTATCCATCCCAAGGGGTATTTTTACGGTGAGGTACAGTTTCAAGATTCAATCTGTTGACTAAGTCTTCAGAGATTAGATTCGCTTGTGACCCACTATCGAAGAGTGTGTCAATATTGGTGTGTTTAGATATGACCCTAACATGAAATAACTAAATTCATCTCTTTTCATTTGGAGTATTATAAGTGTTACAGTTTTGTGAACTAGTGCTTGCAATATCTTGTTTTCCTTTGATTCCCATGACAATGATTTTTTTTTCATCACCTAATTCAGAACCAAAATCTTCTTGAGCGATAGTAGTGGTTTTCTATTTCCCTTTATTGTTGAACTTATTTGGTCTCATTTCTGGATGGAGTTTCCAGCAAGTATTCTCATTATGTCCCTCTTTTGAACAATGTTTACAAATAACTTTCCCCCCTTATTTATTCACACTTTCATTTTTCTTCCCTTTCCATTTTCCTCCTTTCTCTTTCTCCTTACCCTTAGATGGCTTTTTATTACTACTCCCTTCATAAGTGTTATTTCCTCTAGATTCAAGATCTGTGGCTTGCAAACATACTTCATCCAAATTAGTTGGACTGAACATAAGAATAGTGTGTTTCAAATAGGAATGTAAACCCCCAATATATTTCAACATTGTATCTTAGGAATTCAAATTCACTCCTAATAAAAAATGCTCTTGCTGCATTCATGCGTGTGATGAATGATGTGTTGAGTCCATTTCCTGATGAATTTTTCATAGTCTACTTAGAGGACATCTTAATTTTCAGTAAATCCAGTGTTGAACATGTCATGCGTGTAAGAAAAGTACTTGATGTCTTGAAGAAAGAACAATTGTATTTGAATATGCCAAAGCGCGAGTTTGGAAAGACTTCTTTAGTTTACTTGGGACATATTGTTGTAGGAGGTGAGTTGAAAATAGATCCCACCAAGGTTGAAATAATTGTGAATTGGCCAAGGCCCAAGATGTTTACATAGGTAAGAAGTTTTCTCGGAGCAGCCCAATATTGGAGGAAATTCATTGTTAATTTTGCTCCTATAGCCGCCCCTTTGCATGCATTGACAAGCGTGAAAAAGGATTTTAAGTGGGGAGAAAAACATCAAAAGGCCTTTGATGCATTGAAGCAAAATATTAGTACACACCCCGTACTCGCACTTCAGTACTTGAGACAGCCATTTCAGATTCAAACAGATGCTAGTGACTACGCTATGGGTGCAATTCTCATGCAACATGGTAAGCCTATCGGTTTTCATTCGGAAACTTTTAATGGTGTAGTGATTAACTATCCTACATATGATAAGGAATTGTATTCATTGGTGCAAAGTGTGAAAAAATTGAAACACTACTTGATGGGCAAGGACACAATCATTCACACTAATCATCAACCATTGCAATACATGCAGTCATAATAAAAAATTCAATAGTCATAGTACTTCTGATGGATGGGTTTCCTTCAAAAATTCGACTTGGTAATCAGGTATAAGAAAGGTATCTACAATAAAGTTGTTGATATACTTTCTAGGCCAATTTTTAGTGCAACTACTTTACTCAAGCATAATTTTGTTTTACATGAAAGTTATATTGTGAAATATGCATTAGATAATGAATTTCAAGATGTTTATGCAAGCTTGAGTCAAGGTAATCAAGTAGAGGAATTGGATTATCATCTGCATGATAAATTCTTGTACCATGTTAGCAAGCTTTGTATTCCAAAGGGAGAAAGAGTTAACATCATAAGAGAGGCACATACTTCTCTTATTGTTGGCCGTTACAGTGTTCGTAAGATGGTGGCACATCTACAAAGGTATTGTTATTGGCCTCGTATGGTTTAAAGTGTGTTTTGTTTTATTAAGGGATGTTCATTATGTGTAATCAGTAAGCCTAGTAATAGGAAGTTTGGATTGTACACACCACTTTCGGTTCCTTCAAGACTGTGGGAGAGTGTTTCTATGGATTTTGTAGGAGGTCTTCCATTGTCAAAAAAAGGTCATAACTATTTGTATGTAGTTGTGGATAGGTTCAAAAAAATTTGTGTTTTGATGCCATGTAAAAAGCATTAGTTACGGGTGAACAAGCTACTCAGTTATTCTTTCAGAATGTTTGGGTTCATTTTGTATTGCCCAAATCCATTGTTAGTGATCGAGACTCTCTTGTGGGGAATTTTTGGTCAAACTTGTGGGGGTTCATGGACACCAAATTGAAAAGAGTACAACCTTTCATCCACAAACAAATGGTCAAACAGAGGTAGTGAACAGGACAATGATACATCTTCTGCGTGGGTATTCCAGCAAGCATCCTAAGTTGTGGGATGAACAGTTGCACTATATTTAGCATGCTTACAATCGACCCAAGCACTCTTCCACTCAAACTTCACCATTTGAGGCATGCATGGGATACTTGCCTAAATCTTCTTTGGATTTTATTTTTAGCAAAGATGTTTCTATTGAAGGTCATAGTGACATAGAAAAAGCAAGAAACTTCATTGAACAAATACAATTAGTACACCAAAAGGTTCAAAAAGAGCTTGAGCAAAGCCAAGGCAAATACAAAGCAAGGCACGACAAGCATTTTCAAGATCACAAGTTCCAAGTTGGTGATGAAGTTTGGCTTCACATTAACAAAGAGAGGCTCAAAGGAGAAGGTAAAAGCTCAAACCAATTAGATATGGTCCATTCAAAATTTTGGAAAAAATTGGTAACAATGCCTTCAAGTTGGATTTTCCTTCATATATGAAAATTTATGTTGATTTTAATGTTGAGAATTTAAGGTTGTATGAACCTCATTTGATTGAAGATCAATGAGAGAATATTCAAATTCCATCTATTGAAGACTTTTCTCCAGAATTCCTTGATGTGCTTCAGTAAGACACTATACTTGATAGAAGAGAAAGGACATCAAAAAGGGGAAGTATCGATTATCTTCGAGTGGGGCTCAAGGGTACAATTCCTTCAAAGGAAAAATGGATAGAGGTTGGAAATGTGAGGGAACTGTACCCTCACCCACAGAACAATTGAAAGTGATCCTTTTGGGGTCCAAAAGGCTTCCAATGGGGAGGAGTGATTAGGTGCTCTAAATTAAGCTCAAAAATAAAAGTGTCAGAATCTTGTTAAATTTAGCTTCAGATTGAAGAGCTCGTCATTTTGATTCCAATGATGCTAACTTCCCTCAAATCTGAGCTCGTATATAGAAGTTATAGAAAGACAAATTTCAGGTTTGACTTGCTCACATGGCACGATTGGATGACGTAGTAGGTTCCATTAGTGAATTGAGAGGTGCCAACTGGCTGGCCACCATTGGTCCCTACATTTCTCAAATCGCACATTGATGAAGGGAGGTGTTACAGAATCAGCCCCCGACAGGTACCAGGTTGCGATGCGATCGCACATCACGCACGACACTACAAAATCAGCCCCGATAGGTTTGGGTTGTGATGTGATATCGCAATCGCAAATTGCAACAAAGTGCAAAGTCATGCATATACAAGGCCTCAGTAATCCATCGATTGCAAAAGGATGTTGAACGTGATACATTTATAAGCTCTAGTTAAGAGTTTTGTCGAGTCCGCTGAATCGCAATCGCATATTGCCCACCTAGTTCACAGTCCATAAGATTGCAGGACTCCATTGATTGTATTTGTGATGGACAGCCAGTGTCAATGGATTATGGTCCGCCGCATGAAAAAATGCTAGCTCGGATAGTGACTTTTTGGAGCGAAATTGTGGGTTCTTCTCGGAACTGTAGCAATTTGTGGAACAAATAGTGGTAAAACAAGGGGAAGTCATAACCTCTTCAGTTTTCCACCAAATTGGATGCAAAAAAAGCTAGATAACCATTTTTGAACATTCTTAACTGATTGGAGTAGGTTTCAGAAGCATTTGAGCATTGTAATCACAGATTTTTACACTTTTGAGAATAATAGAGAGGCCCAAGTCCTTGGAAGCTAGACCAAAGAGACGTAGCCCAGGAGGGGTGAACTCCTTTATCATGTGCTTGTTATAATGTGTTTTTGATGATGTTCTATGCATGTTTATGTTTTTATTCAGATTTTGGTTTATGTTAAATTGCTCATAAAATTAACGTAAAAACTCGTCATTTCACTTGCTAAAATTGATGAATCGTTAAGAACAATGAAATCATTTTGTTAATAATCTAAGGAAGATCTTAGCACTACAAACTAATATTCTAAATCACCTCACAACATTAGATCGATAAGTTCTTAGAGGAGTATAGGGACATCTTCACCTCACTCACAAGGGTACCTCTACACTCTCAAGTCAAGCACTCCATCGATTTGACCCCAACAATGCCCCTACTCAATGGACTAATCAATTGACGCTCTATTCTAGAGAACGATGAAATCAAAAGGTATATTCACGAGGTTTTGCAAAAAGGGTGCATCATGCTAATTTCATCACCCTGTGGGAGCCTAATCATGTTGGTACAGAAGAAGGACAAAACCTGGACACTCTATATTGACTAACGAGTGTTGAATAAAATCATTATTTGGAATATGTATTCAATCTGATAGATTGATGGCCTTCTGGATGAGATCAAGGGGGCCAAATATTTCAGTAATATTGATTTAAATTTTGGTTATCACCAGGTACCGATCAAACCCTCTGATGTGTGGAAGACTACCTTCAAATCCAAGGAGGGCCTTTTCAAATGGTTGCTCATGCCTTTCGGGTTGAAAAATTCCCCTGAAACCTTCATGAAGTTGATGGAAAACATCTTGTAACCCTTCACCAACTCATTCGTGGTAGTGCATTTGGAAGACATCCCAATCTTCAGCCAAAATTAGGAAGAGCACCTCCACAATATTCGACAGGTCCTCCAAACCCTGCGACAAAACAAATTGTGTGCCAATTTTGAGAAATGCATTTTTGATATGACCCAAGTTCAATATCTAGGGTATTCCACTGATGAGCGGAGTGTGCATGTGCACCCAACCAAGATACAAGTTATTCGGGATTGGCTAGCCCTAACCACTCTAACAGAGCTTTGCAACTTTCTGGGTCTTACCAATTTCTACCACATGTTTGTGTTGGGGTTCTCTCATATCACTTGGCCTTTGAGTCAAGTCACCAAGGGTGGAGAGAAAGAAAATTTATTTTGGTGTGAATCCCAAAAGAAGGTGTTTTTTGAGTTGAAGTGTCACCTCTTCTCTGTACCAATGCTCACATTACTAGACCTGCAACAACCATTTGAGATTGACACATATGCCTATGACTATGCTATTGGTGCAGGTCTTACTCAGTAGGGGAATTCAGTGGCATATCATAGTGAAACACTTTCAGACACAGACTGAAAGTATCACACATATGAAAAATAGATGTATTCCTATGTACAAACCTACAGACAATGGAACATTACATTTTGGGGAAGGAAACAGTCATCCACACAGACCACCAACCTCTGTAGTTCATACAGACATAAGGAAATTTGAAGAATGATTTCCATCATAAATGGTCCACATACCTGCAACAGTTCCAGTTGAACATTAACTACAAGAAGGGAAGCACCAATAATGTTGTAGACTGCCTCAGCCAACCACCAGTAATAACGCTGACCAGTGTGCTCGAATCTTATGGACACGATACTTCAAGGTGGGAGCATCTTTACAAGAGCGATGTAGAATTCAACAACACATATCAGATGCTTCTAGAAGGCAATCAAGTTGCATATTTTCATCTCCACGGTGCACTGTTATGCCACCTGGGACACATCTTTGTTCCTTCAAGTGAGTGTGCCAAGATGATTTGGGAGGTGCACTATAGCTCGGTCGTTGGACAATTCAGATTAAAGAAAACAGTGACAGTGTTACAAAAGTATTTTTATTTTCCAAACCTTCAATAGGATGTTGGGAAGTACATCAGATCTTGCATTGTCTACATCATTGCCAAACCGACCATCAAGAAGCAAGGCTTATATACTCCTCTGCCTACTCCTAGTCGACCTTGGGAATCCATCTACATCGATTACATGTCGAGCCTTCCCTCTACTAAGCATGGCAATGATTTTGTTTCTGTGATCATTGATAGATTCTCTAAGATGGCCATTCTAGTGGTCTGGAAGAAGAGTATCATAGAAGAAACCACTGCTAAGCTCTTCTTTGGACTTGTGTGGGTACGCTTTGGGTTCTCATAGTCCATTATCTCAAATCAGGACAACAGGTTCTTGAGTATATTTTTATCAGCCCTCTGGTTGATGTTGGATAACAAGCTCACTAAGTCCATGACCTTCCACCCCCAAACTGATGGCCAAATAGAGGTTGTCAATAGGATGATTGTGCACATTCTGTGCATGTGCAACTCAAAGGATCCACACACATGCAATGAAAGCCTCCCATATGTCTAGCACATCTACAACAAATCTCTCCATATCTTAACTGGCCATAACCCCTTTCAGGTGGGGTTTGGATTCCAACCAGTATGTCCCATTCATGTGGCCATACCATTTGCAGCTACTCAAGAAAATTCAGAAGCAGTCATGTGGCCATGTCAGTATCACAATAGAAACCACTACTAAGCTCTTCTTTGGACAAGTGTGGGTACACTTTGGGTTCTCACAGTCCATTATCTCAAATCAGGACAAGAGGTTCCTGAGTATATTTTTATCAACCCTCTGGTTGATGTTGGATACCAAACTCGCTAAGTCCACGACCTTCCACCCCCAAACTATTGGCCAAACAGAGGTTGTCAATACGATGATCCTGCACATTCTATGCATGTGAAACTCAAAGGATCCACGCACATGGGATGGAAGCCTCCCATATGTCCAACACAACTACAACAAATCTCTCCATAGCTCAACTGGCTTCAACCCCTTTCACGTGGGGTTTGGATTCTAACCATTATGTCCCATTCATGTGGCCATACCATTTGCAGCTACTCAAGCAAATTTGGAAGTAGTCATGTGGCCATATCATTTACAGCTACATATCATACTTTTGTAGCTACTCATGTGACCATGTCTCTTATAGCCGCTCATAATTATGCGTTGACAAGCGTGAAAAAGGTTTTTCAGTGGGGAGGAAAACATCAAAATGCCTTTGATGCATTGAAGCAAAAGATTAGTATAGCTCCCATACTCTCACTTCCATACTTGAGATAGTCATTTGAGATTAAGACAGATGCTAGTGACTACGCTATGGGTGTAGTTCTCATGCAACATGGTAAGCCTATCGGTTTTCATTCGGAAACTTTTAATGGTGTTGTGATTAACAAACCTACATGTGATAAGGAATTGTATGCATTTGTGCAAAGTGTGAAAAAATGAAAACATTACTAGATGGGTAAGGAAATAGTCATTCGCACTAATCATCAACCATTGCAATACCTAAAGTCATAATAAAAAATTCACCAGTCACAGTACTTCCGATGGATGGGTTTCCTTCAACAATTCCACTTGGTAGTCAGGTATAAGAAAGGTATCTACAATAAAGTTGTTGATATGCTTTCTAGGCCGATTTTTAGTGCAACTAATTTACTCAAGCATAATTATGTTTTACATGGAAGTTATATTGTGAAATATGCATTAGATAATGAATTTCAAGATGTTTATGCAAGCTTGAGTCAAGGTAACCAAGTAGAGGAATCAAATTATCATTTGCATGATAACTTGTTGTACCATCTTGACAAGCTTTCTATTTCGAAGGGATAAAGAGTTAACATCATAAGAGAGGCACATACTTCTCTTATTGCTGGTCATTTCGGTGTTAGTAAAATGGTGGCACATCTACTTAGGTATTGTTATTGGCCTTGTATGTTTGAAAGTGTGTTTTGTTTTATTAAGGGATGTTCAATATGTGCAATCAGTAACCCTAGTAATTGGAAGTTAGGATTGTACACACCACTTTCGGTTCCTTTATGACCGTGAGAGAGTGTTTCAATGGATTTTGTAGGAGGTCTTCCATTGTCAAAAAGAGGTCATGACTATTTGTATGTAGTTTTAGATAGGTTCAACAAAATGTGTGTTTTGATGCCATGTAAAAAGCAAGTTACAAGTGAAAAAACTACTCAGTTATTCTTTGAGAATGTTTGGGTGCATTTTGGATTGCCCAAATCCATTGTTAGTGATCGAGATTCTCGCTTTGTGGGGAATTTTTGGTCAAACTAGTGGGGATTCATGGACATCAAATTGAAAAAGAGTACAACCTTTCATCCACAAACAAATGGTCAAACAGAGGTAGTGAACAGAATAATGATACATCTTCTGTGTGGTTATTCCAGCAAGCATCCTAAGTTGTGGGATGAGCAGTTGCACTATATTCAGAATGCTTACAACCGAGCCAAGCACTCTTCAACTCAAACTTCACCATTTGAGGCATGCATGGGATACTTGCCTAAATATCCTTTGGATTTTATTTTTGAAAATATGTTGCTATTGAATGTCATAGAGACATAGACAAAGAAAGAAAGTTCATTGAACAAATACAATTAGTACACCAAAAGGTTCAAAAATAACTTGAGCAAAGCCAAGGAAAGTACAAAGCAAGGCATGACAAGGATCATCAAGATCACAAGTTCCAAGTTGGTGATGAAGTTTGGCTTCACATTAACAAAGAGAGACTCCAAGGAGAAGGTAAAAGTGTTGAAAAGTGTGCAACAAGAAATGCTTGTTGAGAATGCAACAAGATGATGGAGCTTAGTGGAAAGGAGTCGCCTTCACTAAGTGGTCCTGCAGGCAAGTTTTGGCGCAAAGTCTATTTTTAGACATATGGATCATGGTCTATGAGTTGTAGGATGTTGTTTATGGATGATTGGTCATGTTGGGAAAAATAGATGGACTTCTATTTTTGGATCACAGCGGTGTGATCAGAGTCTATTTTTAGACTCTCAGGTAAAAATAGAAACAATCAAATATTATTAGCCCTTAGTAATATTTGGACTCTAAACTTTATCTTATTCTCTTGGAGCACTTCAGTTCGAGCTATGGATGTGGAACATGCAATTGCATGAATGAAATACGTGGTTATTATGGGTTACTTGAGCTATTGCATGGAGGACTTCAGTTAGAACTTAAGTGGTTGAGTTCTATGGAGTTAGATGAGCAGTTAATGGAGTTGTGTTCAGTTTGGCTTAGTTGAACTAGATGCATTTAGTCTAACTCGCCAATAGACTAAGTGATGAGTTGTGTGAATTAGTTATTAATTAATTCACTAATTATTAACTCATAATGCAACTGAAGAATACATCAGTTAACTTAGTGCATGGACAATTCAATGGAGACAAGTGTTAGAGGTAAGTGAAAGGGTGAGTTGTGACTATCAGTTGTGCATGAAATTTGCACATGCAATGGATTGAGTAATGCCAATGAGGCCAAGGGAAATTGTATCTTGTGCTCACGTGATTTTGCCAAGTAAATACGAGTTTTCTTGAGCCATTATCATTCATTCTCTTACAAGATTGCGCAGTGGAGGCAAGCAAGCAATGGAGGAGATTTAGAGATCAGATATGAGTTGTATTGTGTGTAACAGGTGGAGATAGTGCTGGATACTTATGAAGAGTATTGTACTATGTTTGTTACATGTTCTCAATCAATATAATATACAGATAGTTGGGGTTTTTATCGAGATTCTTTCCCCGGGAAAATACTGTGTTGATATGTGTGATTAATGCTTCTATGTGCGCATGTTATTGTTTCTGCTTCTGTAATTGATGATCAACATAGAAGAGGTTATGTATTATGCATGTATTCTGAAATAGTGTATAATCAGGATAATCTCTGTGAATATGTGTCATATTATTCACAATTTCTACATTTTGCGGGCAATCTTGGAGCAAACGGAAATAATGACCGTTGAAATGTGTCCAAGGAACCTAACACACTCACCCACTGTAGAATAGGTGGCCACCTCCCTGTGAAGTGTAACATAGTGATGATGACACAGAAAAGCGGAGTCCGAATGGACAGGGGAAGGAAAACCAGAATGTTGGGAAGCGGAAACGAACCGACAGAAAGAAAATTGGCTTTAAAGCCACAAACTGACAGAGACAGAAGGGGCAGAAAATTAGCAAAGAGAGTTAGTTAAGAACAGAGAGAATAAGTTGAGCTGACCAGAGGGCAGCATTGAGCCAGACAGAGCCAGAGAGAGTCAGAGAGTCTGTGCACTCCAAAAAAAGCTTGAGAGGTTCAAGCGAGCTCCTCAGCATAGGCCTGTCATGTATGAGTTTCAGATTGGGCTCATACCACTGTGACCAGTAGAGGTCAAGTACCAGTAAGGAGAGTCTATGTACTAAAATCCTACTGATTCATATCTGTTGAGTGAGACTCAAATTGGCTCATTGTTGTAAAGAAACTCTGCGTTGAAAACATAATAGAGAGGCCACCACTGAAGGTTGGACCAGGAGACGTAGCCCAGGAGCATTGGGTGAAATCCTTATTAAACGTGTTGTGTTTACATGTTTGTCTATTATATTTTCTCTAACTGCCTTAGTGCTTATGTATTTCGCAATCTTATCAATCCATTACATAAAGTAACATAGGCACATCCATGCACATGAGTCTGTAATACCTTTAATTCTTTGTTCTGGATAAATTCCAGATCAAGTGGTATCAGAGCTTTAGGTTACTAAGGTTAAACAAGCTTGTGTTGGATCCTATTGTTGAATGCTAACTAGATCAAAGCTTAAATTAGGAGAAGGAGAGTTGGTTGAAATTAACCTGGAAATTGGAAGAGTCTATTCTAAGAGGAAAATGTCAGAAGAAAGTCCCTTGGAATCAGACCCCCAGTTCATGGATAGTTTCATGACCATGAGATTCATGGTGGAGGAAATATATAGGGAATTTAAGAAAAATAGAGATGAAGATTCATCAAACTCCAAACAAGACAAAGGAGTAGAAGAATCTCTACTCCATGACCACTCTAAAGCCAAAGGGAAAGAAGAAAAATTTATCACACCTCCTAACAGTCCTGAAAATAAAAAGAAGACATCTTTGATTAAATTAGATGTTAAATTTGATTTACCAATATATGATGGAGAGTTGAATGTAGAGAAGCTAGATAATTGGATCAGACAAATTGATGTTTATTCCAGAGTGCAGAGCATTGATTCAGACAAGAGTAAGATTCAGCTGGCCATCCTACGCCTTGGGGGAATTGCCTTGGTATGGTGGGAAGGCAGGACGCAAGCTAACATGAAGAAACATGATAAAATTCTTTTTGTCTGGAGTGAATTTGTTTCTGCAATTAAAAATCAATTCTATCCACTAGCCTATATGCAGCAAGCCATGATGAGCTGGCAAACTCTTCGACAACTAAAAGGGCAATGTGTACAAGGTTACATCCAATAATTTAGGAAAAGAGATTTGATTCTAGGAATTTCCTTAGACTCACCTGAGACTCTGCTGAAGTATATAGGTGGTCTACACAGCTACATGAGGCACACTATCCTCATGTTTAATCCCACTAGCATAGATGAGGTATCCGTCTAGGCTACACATCTAGAAGCTAGAGGTAAGAGTGGGAACCCAGAAGTTGGGGGATCATCCAAACCCACTGCAAGCAAGAATAAGGAGAAAAGAAAACAGAAATGGAAAGAGAGGAAGACAAATACTATACAAAAGAGCCAGTCTTCATGCACTCCCTATACGAAGGATGGGCATGATGATGAACACTGTTGGATTCTGCATTCGGAGCTGAGACCCAAGAAGTTAGAGGGCGAGAAGAAGAGGATTGTTGCAACTATTTAAAAGGATTTGGGGTCAGACTCAGGAGAAGAAACAACAATTGCAGCCACAGGTATAAAAGGTAAAAATTCTGAAGCATCTACTAGTAATTCTGCACAATCTACTGATAATGAAGAAAATGAGAGGAAAATACATGAGTTTTTTCATATTCGAGTTATTTCCAATCATCAAAAGATTGATACTTTGTTTGATAGTGGCTCACAAGTAAATTTAATTTCTGAAGAAATTATAAAGAAGTTGGGATTACTAACCACACCTCACAAGAAACCATATCCATTAGGTTGGTTATGTGATAAAGCAAAGCTACAAGTGACTAGACAATGTATATTTAAGTTTACTTTTGGGTCAACATTTGTAGATGAGGTTGAGTTAGCTATAGTTCCTTTGGATATATGTGGAATTGTTTTAGGAAGTCATTACTTGTATGATAGAAAATCTATTTTCTATAGAGCTGAGCACAAGTATCTACTCGTTAAAGTTGGAATCAAATATATTGTAAGAGCTCATAAGCTCAAGAATAATTATACTCCCATAAACTCAGGGTAGATGAAGAGAATTGTAAATTCATGCAAACAATTTTTACTGATGGTTGTAAGGAAAAGAAACCTGATAAAACCAATGTATATGAGGGTTGTGATGCTAAACATCAAGCTGATTTAGAAAAAGTTGTTTCAGAATATGATATATTATTTCAAGAACCTAAAGGTCTGCCACCCAAAAAGGAAATAGTACATGATATTAATTTGCAGGAAGATGCTCCATTGCCTAACATCGAAATGTATAGGTTGTCTGCTTTAGAGAATGCAGACATCAAGAAGAAGGTACATGAGTTGCTCAAGAAAGGGTTAATAAGGCCTAGCACATCGCCATGTGGATCTCCAATTGTCCTGGTGAGAAAGAAAGATGGCTCATGGAGAATGTGCATTGATTACCGAGCACTGAATAAAATAACGATCTAAAATCACTATCCCCTTCCTCGCATAGATGATCTATTAGATCAGTTGAAAGAAGCTGTTTATTTTTCCAAGTTGGACTTGCATAGTGGTTATCATCAGGTCAGAGTTGCAGAGCAAGATGCATGGAAGACTGCTTTCAAAACAAAGCAGGGATTGTATGAGTTGCTAGTTATGCCTTTTGGCTTAACTAATGCTCCTGCTACTTTCATGAGAGTAATGAATGATGTACTCAGACCTTTTCTTGATGATTTTGTCATTGTATATCTGGATGACATTTTTATATTTAGCAAAATGTGGGAAGAACATTTAAATCATGTCAAGCAGACTCTGGATGTTTTGAAAAGAGAAAATCTTTATGTTAAACTCTCAAATTGTGAATTTGGCAAAACATCTTTGAATTATTTGGGTCATATAGTAGGGAGTGGTGAATTGAAGATAGATCCCTTTAAGGTTGTAGTTATCGTAAACTGGCCTAAACCTAAATCTGCTACAGAAGTTAGAAGCAACCTAGGAGCAACACAATATTAGAGAAAGTTTATTTCTAACTTTTCCTTAATTGTAGCTCCCTTACATGCTTTAACAGGATTGAACAAGGTGTTTCAGTGGGGAGGCAAATAGCAGAAAGCCTTCCCCAACTTGAAAGAAAAGATTAGTACAACACCAGTACTAGCACTGCCCGATATTCAAAGACCATTTGAGATCGAAACAGAAGCCAGTGACTATGCCATGGGAGCAGTGTTGATGCAACACAATAAACCCATATGTTATCATTCTGAGACATTTAATTCTACAGTAGTTAATTATCCCACATATGATAAATAATTGTATGCATTAGTACAGAGTGTGAAAAAGTGGAAATGTTATTTATTGGGTAAAGAGACAATTATACACACTAATCATCAACCACTTCAATATTTACACTCCCAAACTAAGTTGCAGCAATCAAGAAACTATAGGTGGATGGGTTTTCTACAATAGTTTCATCTTGTCATCAGATATAAAAAGGGCATACACAATAAAGTTGCAAACGTGTTGTCCAGACCAATCATAAATGCATCTACTATACTTAAGCATAATTCAGTACTGTATGAAAGCTATATTGAACAATATGCTCAAGATATAAATTTTAAAGATGTGCATGCAACTTTAAGTCAAGGCAAACAAGTAGGAGAATTGGATTATCATGTTAAGGACCAACTCTTGTATCATTTGGGAAAGTTATGCATTCCTCAAACTGAAAGAGTAAAGATAATTCGAGAGGCACACACTTCTCTAATATCAGGTCACCTTGGTGTAAGTAAAACAGTTGCACAGCTGCAAAGATTTTGTTATTGGCCAAAAATGAATGAGAAAATTGTTAGATATGTAAGAGGGTGTACCATGTGTGCTAAAAGCAAGCCCAGTAATAGAAAACTAGGCTTGTACACTCCACTACCAGTTCCTTCTCATCCTTGGGAAAGTGTTCCCATGGTCTTTGTTGGAGGACTGCCTAAATCTAGGAAAGGTCATGACTATTTATATGTTGTTGTGCATAGGTTCAGCAAAATATGTATTTTAATACCTTGTAACAAACAGATTACAGCTGAACAAACTGCAAATTTGTTCTTTCAGCATGTATGGGTTCATTTTGGATTACCCACTTCCATTATATCTTATCGAGATACCCAATTTGTTGGGAAATTTTGGTCAATTATGTGGGAATTGATGGACACCAGATTGAAAAAGAGCACAACTTTTCATCCACAAACAGATGGCCAAATAGAAGTGGTCAATAGGACAGTGATCCAGTTGCTTAGAGGCTATTGCAGCAAGCATCCCAAGCTTTGGGATGAACATTTATGTTATGTGCAGTATGCTTACAACTGAGCTAAGCATCGTTATACACAGAGATCTCCTTTTGAGACCTACTTTGGTTTCACACCAAGGTCTCCCTTGGATTTTGTCTTTGATAAAGACATAGCAGTTGACGGACACAGTGATGTGGAAAAGGCAACCAAGTTCATCGAACAAATCCAAGAGATTCACTAGGCAGTACAAGAACATCTAAAAAAGAGCCAAGCCAAGTACAAGGCAAGGCATGACAAGCATCGGATGGAGCATAGTTTCCAAGTTGGTGATCAAGTCTGGTTGTATATCAGCAAAGATAGAATGCAAGGTGAAGCTAAGAAGCTGAAGCCAATAAGGCATGGACCTTTCAAGATACTTGAGAAAATTGGTGAGAATGCTTTTCACCTTGATCTACCAGCTTACATGGACATCTACTCAGTTGTTAATGCAGGCAGCTTGAGACTATTTGAACCTTCATTAATTGAAGATCCCGAAGAGCAGAGTCAATTTCCTTCTATTGGTGATCTGTTACCTGAATAACTTAGTGAGTTGCAGGAAGATACAGTTCTGGACAGGAAGGTGAGGACCACACGCAGAGGGAATGTTGAGTACCTCAGGATTGCACTCAAAGGTTCAAAACCAAGCAGTGCGGAATGGATAGAAATTGGGCAAGCAAGGAATCAATACCCTCACTTGATTGATTCTTAAGAATAAACTTTTGGTGGTCCAAAATATTTTTCAGTGGGAAGGTCGTGATCCGAATTGGATCCTAAACACTCTCTAAGTTTTCGTAAACTCATTCAAATTATGCCAAACAGATTCAAGTCTTATAAAGATCAAGCTATCAAAAGGAATCCACGTGACAATTGCAATTGTGATTAGCGCAGAGCAACAAGGACCCTCAGTCGAGCACGCAGAACGTTGGCCCATGGTAATGCGCTGGTGCAAATTGGAAAAACCAGAGGCTAATTCAAGAAACGAGGGTGGTTTCTAATACGTGATTACTGCTAAAGTAAGGTGTCCCCCTCAGTGAAGAAAAGCCCCAAAGTGCCCGGACTCGAAATGGCTATGAAATGCAGAAAAGTAATAAATTTAGTTCCGTGGATTCCAAAAAACCAATAGGATATCGAAAGGTCTCGAGGCGGTAAGCAGTTTTGGCCAAGCCCCGCCCGATGCCACACACTGAGTGAGACGTGTCTGGTGGAAGAGAGAGAAAATCGCTCACATCGGACGGGTAACTGTCGAGCTAATTATTCGCTCGATATGCACGATTACCGTAGGATCTGGGGGGTCCAGATCAACGGTGGAGGCGCATCGCGATGAATGACCGGATTTGACAGATGATAAAGTAATATTATATGGGATTTGAAGTCCAACGTGGACGATTTGTTGGCAGGGATTCATATTTCGCGGGTAATCTTGGAGCAAACGGAAATAACAACCGTTCAAATGTGTCCAAGGAACCTGACACACTCACCCGTTACAGAATAGGTGGCCACCTCCCTATGAAGTGTTACACAGTGATGATGACATAGAACAAGGGAGTTCGAACAGACATGGGAAGGAAAACCAGAACGTCGAGAAGCGGAAACAAACCGATCAAAAGCAGACTCGCTTTAAAGCCACAAACTGACAGAGACAGAAGGGGCAAAAAAGCAGGAAAGAGAGTTAGTTAAGAATAGAGAGAAGAAGTCAAGTTGACCAAAGGGAAACATCAAGCCAGACAGAGCCAGAGAGAGTCAGAGAGTCTGTGCACTCCAGAGAAAGCTTGAGAGGTTCAAGCGAGCTCCTCGGCATAGGCCTGTCATGTATGAGTTTCAAGTTGGGCTCATACAACTGTGACCAGTAGAGGTCAAGCACCAGTAAGAAGAGTTTGTGTACTCAAATCCTATTGATTCATATCTCTTGAGTGAGACTCAAATTAAGCTCACTGTTGTAAAGAAACTCTACTTTGAAAACATAATAGAGAGGATAACCACTGAAGGCTGGACCAAGAGACGTAGCCCAGGAGCATTGGGTGAACTCCTTATTAAACTTGTTGTGTTTACATGTTTGCCTGTTATTTTTTCTCTAACTCCCTTAGTGTCTATGTATTTCGCAATCTTATCAATCCATTGCATAAAGTAACATAGGCACATCCATGCACATGAGTCTATAATACCTTTAATTCTTTGTTTTGGATAAATTCCAGATCACTCAAACCTCTCACTACTTAACATATTCTTACTTATTTATGCTTATCTTCCATTTACAAATATCAATTATATACAATGACAATAGTTTTTTGAGAGCCACTAAAGGTGGATCTAATTACTCAATTCTTTAAAAATATCCTATCCAATCCTAGAATCTCTAATTTCCTCAACTACCCACTTAAAATATTGAATTACATGTCGCTGAGGAAATAATTCCTCATTCGTCAAATCAATCCATGTCACACCATATTTAGAAAACAAACCTCCTAATCATATCTTCATAACTTAATTAAATTAAATTAAGTTAAGGGAACCCACTCCCTTTAGTAAATGTGTGATTCAAACTTAAACAGGAACACAATAAATCATAGATATAACCATAAATGCAGAGATGCAACAAAAATAACACTTCATTTCACTAATATCAAAATATTGAAATAAGATTACAAACAGAATGGAAATAAACTAGCTTGGGCGACTGTAGCTTATCTCTGAGAAGAGATGTGGTAGCTACATGCCTCTGAACTGTGTTACAATTAGGATTAAAGGGCTATTTATTATTGAGAAACAATGGAAAGCCATAAAAATCCAAAAACCTAACCCTAGGAGATGAAGTGCCAAAATTGTGGGCCCCGTTTTGGTAAATTGGTACATCAACTTCTTGGGGTCGTAACTTTGGCATACGATCTCCATTTGGCTATCATAATACTTTGTTTATAAGATCTTGAAGAACATGTCGAATACAAATAAGCGAACTAGTTAGAGACTTTTTCGATCTCTCTCTTTTTCCAAAAAACGTCTTTTAGTCCCTCAAAACGACTACGGAAGTTTAGGACCAAAAAAAATGCCAAAAATAGTAAGTTGGGCGACAACTAAGAAAAATGAAAAGAACCAATGACGAGTGGCCACCAATATACACTTGCATCAATCCTCCCCCCTTAAGAAGCAATTGTCCCCATTGTGTTGAGTACCTCCATGAGATGGGGAAACTTCTACTGAACTTGGTCTGTCATGAGCCACTTGCCTTGGTGCAGAGTTGGCCAACTTTGACAACCTGATACAGTTGCATCGTCTTCTTATGAATGTTCTTGATCTATGTGTCCATGATCCGATCAGTTGTGGTTTTTCCATACAGTCCGGGTCTAACTTTGTTGGTGTGAGTTGTTCTATAATGTCGAATGTGTCCAACAATGGTGGAAAGTATTGTCAAAGGCGGTAGACATTGAACACTAGGCGCAAACCTAGGAATGGTGGAAAGTATGGTTGAAGGTAGTATGCATTGAACACTAGGTGCAGACCAAGGAATGGTGTCATATTGAGCTTGAAGGCATTATCCCCTCCAACCTTATTGATGGTGTATGTCCATATCGGAGTGAGCGAAGCTTGTAGTGGGGTCTAGTGAGGCGCTCCTTCTACAAATGTAGCCAAACTTTGTCACCCACATAGAACTTGTGCAGCACCAGATGTTGATCATGGCACTATTTGTACTTAGCATTGGCTTTGTCCAATATATCACGGACCTACTGATGCATGTGTTGAATGCACTCAATGAATTTGTTAGCCCTATCAGCTTTAGGCTAGATGTGAGCTAAAACTACTTGAGTAACTGCAAATGGTATGGCCACATCAATGGGACATCATGGTTGAAATCTCAACCCTACCTGAAAGGGGTTGTGGCCCGTTGAGATGTGGAGAGGTTTGTTGTGGTTGTGCTATACATAGGGGAGGATTTCATCCCATATGCGTGGATGCTTCAAGTTGTACATGCGCATAATGTGTACAAACATCCTGTTGATGAACTTTGTTTGGCCATTAGTTTGGGGGTGGAAAGTTGTGGACTTAGTAAGTTTGGTATCTAGCATCGACCAGAGACTTAACCAAAATGAACTTAGGAATCTATTCTCCCAATCTGAGACAATGGAAAATGGGATCCCAAAGTGTACTCACACTCACTCAAAGAATAACTTAGCAGTGGCCTCCGTTGTGATACTCTTCTTGCAAGCCACCATAATGGTCATCTTAGAGAATTTGTCAATGACCACGAAAACATAGTCATTGTCGTGCTTAGTAGAAGGAATGCTCAACATGTAATCCATGGAGATGGATTCCCAAGGTCAAATAGGAGTAGGTAGAGGAGTATATAGGTCTTGCTTCTTTATGGTTGGTTTGGAAATGGCATAGGTAGTGCAGGATTTAATTTACCTCCCAGCATCCTGAAGCAGGTTCAGAAAATAAAAATACTTCTGCAGTACTGCCACTGTTTTCTCTACATTGAAATGTCCAGCGACCCAATTGTAGTGTGCCTCCCAAATAATCTTGGCACGCTCGCTTGAAGGAATACAAATGTGTCCCAGGTGACATAACAGTGCATTCTGGAGGTCAAAATTTGGAACTTTCTTACCTTCCAAGAGTTTTTGGTATGTGCTGCTAAATTTTGGATCGATCTTGTAAAGATGCGGCCACCCCAAAGTCTCATACCCATAGGAGTCGAGCACAGTGAGAAGCACCACCACTGGTGGTCGGCTGAGGCAGTCTGCAACATTATTGGTGTTTCCCTTCTAGTACTTAATGTTCAAATAGAATTGTTGCTGGTATGTGGACCATTTCTAATGGTGATCATTCTGTAACTTCCCTTGTGTCTGTATGAACTACAAGGGTCGGTGGTCTATGTGGATGATTGTTCCTTCCCCAGAATGTAATGCTTCCATTAGAAATAGTTATGGGATTCTAGGTTTCCGGGTGTTACAACCTCTGATTTCCATCGTAGGATTCCATCAACAGGTGATCCCTGGTGTTTTAATTAATAGACTTCTCGGCACTTATTTAAAATACTTTACATGATACACTCTTTTGAGTTATATGGTCCTGATTTTTGTTACATGGTTTCATTAATAGACGTCCCACTGCTCTGTCAACTGATGAAATTTACTCGAAAAGTGAAATTGACTAATTTTTGGGCTTCTCTGCATTTGACTCCACCTTCTCAGCTCTCTACTTCTCTCTTTTCTCTCCCTTTTTCCTTCTCGACTCCTCTCAGACCTTTTAGCCTCCTTTGCATTCTCGGATCCTTTGCATTCTTTGTGCCAATCCTTTTGCAGAGGTGAAAACTACCTCAGATGAAGGTGGGGATGTGCACTTGGCTTCTTCTTCAAGTACACATGTAGATCATGAGGCCTGGTTGATTCACTTAGGTGCATCATTTTAATTCACTTCCCATAGAGAGTGGTTCTACGAGTATGAGAAATATGATGGTGGTGATGTCTTCTTAGGGGATGATAAAAAGGCTAGAATCATTGGTTGAGGAAAAGTCAAGTTGAAGTTGAAAGGTGGAATGATTAGAACACTTGTGGGTGTTTTTCATATTCCTGTATTGGCCAGAAATTTGATTTATGTAAGATGCTTCGAGGAGCACTCGTATTGATGCGGGGAAATCAGATTGGAACTCTGTATAAGCTTCATGGTAGCAATATTATTGATGGGTGCAACAGTTCTTTGGTTCTTGAAAGTGGAGCAGAAAATCTAATGGTCTCTAGAGAAAACACCATGCTATGGAATCAAAGATTTGGACATATTGGAGAGAAGAGTCTTCAAATACATCATGGTAATGGTATCGTAGAAGGTATGTCTAATTTCTCTCTAGATTTTGATTTCTGTGAAAATTGTGTATATGGGAAGCAAAATCGGGTGTGTTTCCCCTCTAGTTCTAAGAGGGCGAAAAAGATATTAGAGATTGTGCACAATGATGTGTTTGGACCTGTGTTGGTTCCATCACTGGGTAAGTCTGTGTACTATGTATCATTTATAGATGAATTCTAAAGGAACACATAAATATATTTTCTCAGGAAGAAATCTAAAGTCCTTGACAGGTTTAAAGAATTTAAGGCTCTCGTGGAAAATGAGATAGAGAAGAATATAAAGGTGTTGAGGACAGATAACGGTGGAGAGTTTTGCAAGAAGGAATTTGAAGAGTTCTATAAGAAGTGTGGTATAGCATGACAGAAGACTAATCCATACACACCTTAGCAAAATGGAGTTGCAGAAAGAATTAACAGGATGTTGATGGAAAAGGCAAGGAGCATGCTCAATGGTGCCGAGTTAGGACAAGAATTATGGGCAGAGGCGGTGGAAACTATGTTACCTAGTCAATAGATCACCTTCATTGGTGTTGGAGGATAAGACTCCACAAGAGGTATGGACTGGTAAGAAACCTTCTCTTTCATAGCTGAGGGTATTTGGATGTGATGCATATGTACATGTTCCAAAGGAGAAAAGAATAAAGTTGGATAGTAAATCTAAAAGGTGCATCTTTATTGGGTATAAGTATGGTTTAAAAGGTTATAAGATTTGGAACCCAAAAACAAGGAAGGTTGTGTACAACCGAGATGTGGTGTTTAGAGAGGTGAAATAAGTTATTAAACATGAAGTCCTACCAAAGGAACCTGAGAAGATAGAGTTTGAGCTAAAGGAGGAAGAATCAAACTCTACGGTAGAAGAGAAATTAGAAGATGAAGAGACACAAACTCCAATTGTGAGAAGATCAGTTCGAGAAAGAAGGTAGACAGAATGGTATAGTCCATCTATTTTTTGTTCAAATTTTTCTTTATCTATTACTGATGATGATCCCAAAACTGTGAGGGAAATAGTAAATTCAGAGGATCGAAAACTCTAGAAAGAGGCCATGGTTGATGAAATGGTATCTTTGCACAAAAATGAGGCTTGGGATCTGGTGCAGTTGTTGGCTAGAAGGAAACCCATTGGAAGAAAATGGGTGTTTAAGTAGAAGATGAATGCAGAAGGCAAGGTGTTGAAATAAAAAGCTTGGTTAGTAGAAAAAAGTTATTCCCAGGTGCCGGGAATTGATTTTGGTGATATTTTTTCTCCTGTTGCCAAGGTAGCTTCTATTAGATTACTTTTATTTGTTTTTGTTGTTTTCTATTTTGAGGTATAATATATGGATGTGAAGACAACATTTCTTCACTGGGATCTGGAAGAAGAGATCGACATGAAGCAACCTGAAGACTTTGCGGTGAAGGGTAAGAAAGAACTGGTATACAAGTTAAAAAATTCTTTGTATGGGTTAAAACAATCACAAAGGATGTGGTATTAGAAATTTGATACATTTATACGGAAGCTTGGCTTCACCAAAAGCAAAGAAGATCACTATGTGTATATTAAATTAATTGGTGACCGTGTTATTTATCGGGTCTTGTATGTGGATGATATGTTGCTAGTTGGAAATGACAAAGAAATTATCCAGGATTTCAAGACCCAATTGTCCTCCAAATTCGACATGAAAGACCTTGGTGTTGCAAACTATATTTTGGGTATGGAAATTAAACGAGATTGAGCAAAGAGGAAGATTTTGTTAAACCAAAGGAGGTATGTCGAGACAATACTGCAAAGGTTTAATATGCAGGATAGTAAACTGGTGAAGGTTCTTAAAACTGTAGATGTAAAGTTATCTGTTGAATAGTGTCCCAAGACACAAGAAGAGGAAGAGGACATGTCTTTTGTTCCATATGCAAGTGCAGTTGGTAGCCTGATGTATGCAATGGTGTGTATCAGACCAGACATTGCACATGCAGTGGGACTATTGAGAAGGTTTATATCTAAACTAGGGAAGGAGCATTGGACAACAGTGAAGCAGGTTTTCAGGTATTTGCATGGAACTAGTGATTATGGTTTGTGCTACCGAGGAAGACCAGGATTAGGCATATTTTTGGACATTTGTGGATCTTTTGATGCAAATTGGGCTAGAGATTTGGATCAGAGAAGATCTACAAGTGGGTATGTGTTTAACCTATTTGGAGGTACAGATAGTTGGATGAGTAAGAGATAACCTGTAGTGGCACTTTCAACTACATAGGTAGAATACATGGCAGTCACTCATGCAAGCAAGGAAGCAGTTTGGTTACAAAGGTTGTGTTCAAGTATGGGGTTACTAGAGCGAGCTATAAGGATAGACTGTGACAGCCAAAGTGCAATTTTCTTAGCAAAGAACCTTGCTTATCATTTAAAGACAAAGCACATTGATGTTCAATATCACTTTGTGAGGGATATGGTTGAGGATAAAAAGGTGTTGCTGGTAAAGGTGGACACTTTGAAGAATACTGAAGATGCATTGACAAAGTCTGTAAGCACTGAGAAGTTCTCTTGGTGTAGAGAAACAATGGGCATTGCAGGGTTGGACCAATAACTAAGCTCTCTTGTGCCCCCCTATGGAAAGAAAACAACAAATGGGAGAGTGTTGGGTGTGTTGTATATTCTTTCCATGATTACACCATGCGTGGGGGGGTCACAAGGGTGGAAGCAGTCCCCTTTGTGCATTGTGTCGAGCACAACAGGGAGGTCATAGGGGGAGAGGAAGCCCCCCCTATCGGGGGGTTTGTAGGGGGGTGATAGCCCCCCTATACGAGGTCCAGGGTAGTGCCCAAGGAAAAAAAATGGACCCTATATTAGGTGGGTGGACCACCTATGGTTTTGTGCATGGATTTAACACATGGTTTTGGGCATGGTGGTTTTCTATCCATGGTATTTTGTAGATTCGGCATGTATATATATGTATTGTAACATTGAAATGAATATAATGAAATATCAATCTGGTAGTCCCGGTTTTAGGATCCAGGGAAAAATCTTTGTATATATATGTTTTATGGTTTATGCTCTCACCATTGTTTATTTTCTATTTTTAGAATTCGTATGCAGGTAATTTTTGTATGGGGTTAAAACCTACAATCTAGCCTTCAAACTATTATGAGTTCTTACTTTCCATCTGTAGTGCCCTCCATAAATACAACCATGGAATTCCTCTATTACCTTGGACACTTCCCCTTAAATAAAACAAAGTATTAGGACTCCAATTGGGTCTTTCTAGTACATTTAGCCATTAGAAATGACAAATTTTTCTGCTTGTAGCCTCAAATATTTGTACCTAGTCCTTCCAATATTAGGTTGGAATTCCAAGAACAAAAAATAATGGAAAATGGACTTGTGCCAATCGTAAATCAAATATTTCATTACATTTTTTTGTGCTTCTCTCCTTGCACTTTCTTGCTAGTCAACCCTCTCTCATTCTAAATTTTCAGCCAGCAAGTTTATACCTAATGCTTCGCAATTTGGCTTTGAATTTTTTTTATCCAATCCTTGACCTCTTACCAGCTCTATGGGCTTGATTTTGCTATCATATTCTTGGATTTTTTCTATCCACTTGCCCCTCTTGACCTCACTATATCCTTGTGTGAGAATGTCCTTCACAGTTGTTGCAGAAACATAGGAAATTATCATGGGCTGCAAAATATAAGCCTGAAAATCCTTCAAGGCCTTGACCAAACCATAGGCATATTTGTTTAAGATGTCATATTTCAATTCTTCATCCCTCAACACTTGGCTGAAAAATGCGACTAGTTTTTCTCTCTCTTCTTCATTTTTCTATAATAAGATATTGGCAAAAATATTAGGAGATGCAAAGGAAAAGACCATAAAAGGTTTTTGATGATTGGGGCTAGCCAATTCTGGAGCCTCTCCAAAGGAATTCTTAATTTTGGAAAATGATTTTCTTTCTTCGGAAATGCATTTGTCCTCTTTGTCCTTTTTCAACATGTTTTTGATTTCCCTTATAATCTCAACATAATTGGGCACGAACCTCCTTAAGAAATTTATTCTTCCTAAGAAAATTTGAATTTCCTTCTTGTTTCATGGAAAAGGGATATTTTCGACTCCTTCCACCCTTTTTGGGTCAATATTCAGTCCTTCACTTCTATGTGCCTCAATAGTTTGCCTTCTCTGAGGGAAAATTGGGATTTCTTTAGGTTCAGTGACAACCCGTCTTTGCTACATTTTTCAAATGCATGTTGTAAGTGTTGCAAGTGTTCCTCATCAGAATTTGAGAATATGGTTATATCATCCAAGTAAATCACCACTAATTTATCCTTCTACCGAACAAAAGCTATATCCTTGAAAGGTGGCACCGATTTTCATGAGACCAAAAGGAATCCTAGCATACATGAATGTTCCCCAAGGTGTGGTAAAACCAGTGTTCTTGTGATCATAAGGATGCACAACAATCTGATTATAACTAGAAAACCCATTGATCATGAATAACCTTTATGACACCACCACTTTTTGTAAAATACAATTCATCTTGGGAAAAGGATAATTATCCTTCAGAGAAGCTTTGTTCAAGTTCCTAAAGTCCACACACAATCTAATCTTTCCATTTTTCTTTCTGACAAGAACTAGATTAACCACCCAATCTAAATACCTCTGAGGCACAATGATATTGGCATGAATCACTTTCTTCACTTGTTTCTCTATCATGGGAAGGAAAGGATTCATTTGCCTAAGCTTTTTCTTGTGAGGCTTAATTCTTGATTTCAAAGGACTTTTGTGTTGAATGATGCTATAAGACCAGATAAAAACATCGACATATTCCTTGAACATGTGAAGATACCTTTTTTGTATTCTTTTGGGATCCTCTTAGCCAACTTAATGGGCTTAGCATGATTTTCTATACCAATGTTATATTCCTTTATATCTTCTTCATTCTCCTTCTTGGCTTGCTTGATTTCCACATCATTAGTATCAAACAATCTATCCAATGGAACCAACCCCTTTGGGATTATATTTCCCTTCAACTACAAAATTGTTGTCCAACCATAGACTATTCCCAAGGCACATGTTGCTCAACTCCTTCAATTTCCTCCATGTTTTCCCTTTACTTGTCAAATACAGAATTGGAGAATTCTCCAATCACATCCATAAACCTTTTAATTTCATCTTCATCCTCAAACACCTGTCAATATTTTACATTGTCTGGCACTGAAGGTTTGTGTCTAATTTCGACTTCATATCTTAGCGTGGGATTTTAACGTGGCTTAAAAGTGTTGGTTGTTATTGCTAAGGAATCAAACATTCTATTTTTCTCTCTAGACAGAAATTGGATGTTAAATTCCAAAAAGAAAATCTCAACTAGGTCCTACACCTCATTCATGTAGGATTTCAACTTGGGATGCTTGGCTTGGCATTCATTCCTAATTTTTTTTATAATCAACTCAAAATCTCCAAAAACATTAAGCATTCTATTTTTAAATTTTTGGCAGCTTGTAAACCCAACATCAATGCTTCATATTCAACAATATTATTTGTAGTGACAAATTCTAACTTGTATGAGAGAGGGATGAGGTTACCTTCAGGGGATATCAAAAACACTCCCACTCCATTTCCATCCTTGGAGTAGGCCTTATCGAAGTATAACTTCCACACATCCAACTTTCATTTACTATTGATTTGCCTGTAAGAGAATTTCCACTTGGGTATACTCCATAATTTGATCATCTATTTCCACCAAAAGTCATGAAAGATATTTTTCTTGGCCATATACAGGTGAGTTCTTTGAATTATCTTCCTTAGTGAAATTTTTTACAAATTTGGATTCTATATATAGCTTGCGCTCTTCTCCAACACTGGAATAGTGGCATATGTAAGGTCTAGTTTAATGGATCCTCCAAGTTGCTTCATTCCCCATGATCTAAAGAGGAGCATAGCAAATATTGCAGGAATGTTTGCAACCACAATATCCAGTACTATGCACTTTACTGGGATTTGAGCCAGATTAATCGATAAACCCTTGATCATTCCAAGGCATTTCACCCTTTTAGAATCAAAGGAATACAAGTCCTTATATGGATTTTTTACTTGTAGGCCTAATTTTTCCATTGCAGTCAAAGGCATGAGGTTATGAGAAGCCCCTGAATCAAGTATACAATTATGCAACAATAAATCATGAGTCACTAATGTAGCATAGAATGGAGGTTTGGAGGGGTCTTTCTCCTCCTCATGTGGACCAAACATGACCGCGAGCATTTCTTCCTATAAACTTAAATTGTCTTGTGATGAGGTAACACGAGACACATCCATGAAATCAGGGATTTTTCTTTTGTACATAGGTTGTTTCATCAATTTAGTCAAAGGAACTGATATCTTCACCTTTTCTAACTCCTTTTGTAAATTGAAGGTAGAAGTATTCCTATCCATCTTCACTGGCTCAATTGGCTCTTTATTTCTTGGTGCACTGGTATTCCATCAATTCAGTGAAAGGAAATGATACCTTCATCTTTTCTAACTCCTTCTGTAAACTGAAGGTAGAGGCATTCCTATCCACCTTCGCTGGCTCAATTGGCTCTTTATTTTCTTGGTGCTTGTATCAGTGTTTGCTCTGTATTTGTAGATTTAGGCTTAGAATGAATGGGGTGGTAGGTTTCTCCGTCGGTTGGTAGACCAGAGCTCGTATGCTTTTTTCCCTTATTGTTTTGATTGGAGATTGTAGGTTGGACCGATTCCTCATTTTGGTTTTATGATTGAGATCTTTTCCTAGACCTCAAATCATATCTCCTATGAAGTTCTTCTTGCATGAAATCGGTACATTTCTTACAGTAAGCATCCATCTCTTCATCATCCAAAGTAATATTATGATCATTCTCCTCTCCTCCTTGTGGTTTTGTTGTGTTTTCTTCTTTTGAGAGAGTTTCGTATTGATTCTCCTGAACCTCAAGGGCATATTCAATACCTTCCTCAAGATAATCTTCTATATACAAGGGAGGTTTTATTTGATTTTGTTGTTCTTTTCTTTCTCTTTACAATAGTTGCAAAGGATGTATCCTATATTGGGTATTGAAGTTTCTATTGGGGCCTTTTTTGCATCTGTTGAGGAGGATTTTTGTTCTCCAATTCTAGCTTCACCAACTGGTTTGAGAGGTTTCTAATCAGCTTTTTCATCTCATCCAACTTCTTGTCATGAGTATCCCTTTCTTGGCCACATGAGATGACTTCCTCTTTTCCTCTTCTTATATTATTATGTTCTCCCTTTCCCTTCAACTTCCCTGCAAATGCAATCTTTGCTTCTACTTCTAGAGCATTAGTCTAGATTTGGTCCAATGTTAGGGATTTCCTCTCTCTGAGGTAAACCCAAAATCTGATTCAAAGGCTTCAGCAAACACCACCTTAGGTGCTATATGTGGAGGTTTAATCTCAGCAGGAAAGTTGTTAGACAATTTATTAAATCTTTTGATAAATTATGTGACATCTTCATTGTGCCTTTTCTTTATTGCATTAAATTCAGTCAAGAAGTATCCATGGTCTTTTTTCTCCCCCCATTTCTACATAAATGTGTTATCCAATTCCTCCCAGGTATTGATTGAGTTGTTTGGAAAGGTCTTGAACCATTTTCTACCCTCCCCGTCTAAATAATGAAAAAATAGCCTCAGTATAACATCTAGATGTTCTACATTCATGTTTTCTGTAAATGCATAAAAGTCCTCAATATGTTTTTGGGATGTAACATCATCCTCCCAAGTGAATCTAGGCAGGAGTTTGGCATATTCTTGGGGCATTACATCCTTAGGATGTTTTAGATTCATAGGAGAATATCTATTGAGTAAAAAGCTAGGGAGAACCATATTTTGTAAGGGAAGCTGAAAAATATTTGTTGTAGGGCTTGGGTGAGGGGTTGGATGAACAACACTAGATAAGATTTAATGTGAAATAATTGTGGGGGTTTGATATGGAATAGTAATGAGAATATATTTAACTTCTTCGACTTCTCGGAAACTATGAAATGTAAAAGTATTAGAATTGATAGAAACTTCTTTAGTCTTTGTTTCTAGAAAATAAAAATCAAATGGGGGAAAATTCTCTTCTCAGAAGACCAACTCTCTAAATGACGTGTCAGGGGAGTTTATCTCAGTTTTTTGAGAGCTATAAGTTGAGGTCTTTGGGAAAAATATGACAGGATTTGGATTTCTTTGGGTTCTTGGCGGGCTCCAGTATTGCAGCAATGATGTTGTAACTCCTGGGACTCCCTTCTTTACTTTTATCAACCCGGTTGTTCGTAACAAACTTGGAAGAGACGGTGCTATATGCACAAGTACTAGCTCTTGCCATAGGCTGTCACTTGATCAGCTGGCACAAGTCTGCTAGGAGCTTAAGCCAACTTCTATGAGATCTAGAAGAAGCTTTTAACTATGATGGATGAAAGCTAACTCAAAAGAGGCTAGTCTACTTGCAGAAAGAAGCTGAAAGCTAAAAGGAAATGCGAACTCTAGTTTTTACCGACTAGCCCTACTGGTGCAAGAAAAGAGATGAAAGCGGTGGAAATGGATGCCATTGACTTTTAGAAAGGTAAAATGCATGTGGCTAAGCTACTTCTATAGTAAAATATGGAAAAAAAACATCTTTTTGCATTTTTGAGTAATTTTACAAAATCATTATGCATATGCTTTAACTATTTTTGACTCTACAGAGGTTGATTGACGAAAGGAAATGGGGTAGGAACTTGTAGGAGGTTGGGAAGGTGAGAAGAGGGACTAAGGGGTCCCTAACACCCTTCCAGAGAGTTTCACAGTGATCAGATCTCGAAAAATCACTCACGTGAACTTCTACAGGAAGTCAGCAGGGGTTCTACAGGATATTCTACAGGAAGATCCGAAAGAGGATTTTGGAGGGTAGATGGAGGAAAAACAGTGGGAAAGTGGAAATGGAGGATGGATGAGGATGTGAAGGGGCCTAGGACTTGGTAAATGAGGCTAAGGAGTGATTAAGGTGGTTGGATTCATTCAAGGATGGAAGGAGCAATGATGCATAAGACTGTAGGAATTAGGGCAAATTGGGAAAAGTGTGGCAAATGAAGGGTAGGAAGCTTGGGTTATGGGTTGAAGAAGGTTTTATGATGGAGGAAGGATATGTAGGGAGGTATTACAGGTGTTCTACACACTATTTTCCAAAACTGATTGAACAAAGACTAGGAAAACCGAAGATCTAGCTATTTTGACCTAATTTGACCTAAAAACCATAAACATGATGAACAGAAGGTTATACACAGGAAATCATGCAAGATAACTATGGATACTAAGCAAGAATAGATCTTAAACATGCAAGTACAACTGGTATCAACTTTTCTAACTAAAAATCTAACACTAGCAATTGCATGAAGTGGCAAAAACAGTGTTTTTGTGGCAGCAAGTATGCCTTGGTCTCAGATCATGGTCCCAATGAGGGAGAGATGGGATCAAGGATTTAACCAAAATAGCAGAAATTATTCTATGAATGCAGCAAAGACAGATAAAAGTACACAAATGAGGTACTGGCACTTGGGTTGGGCCCAACCCCATGAGCTACAGCCTCCTAAGAAAGATCAGAGCTAGTACAAAGCTGGATTCACATTTATTGATCAAAAAATAATAGTTACAGCCCAAAAACTGTCTACAAGAAAAAGCTCGAAAATGTGTTGATATAGGGCTGCACTAGAGTGTGAAAATAGACTAAAAAAAATGACTTAAATCTAACTAACAAAACTGAGGCCCTAAGCCTTCTTATTTATACAAATTTTGGACCCCAACAGTCCTCCTAAACTTTGGAAACTCGACTGCCAAAACTTGTAGTTAACAGTAGCTTCACTAGCCCTGCTCGGCTGCCCTTGTGATCATTGATGTGGTGGCCCTTGAACTCTGAGCTGCTGGTGGAGAATTCGAGGTAAGGGTTCATAAATGAAGGGGATACCTTCCTACAAATCCTCTCCCTTGTTCCTCCATGAATTTTGCTTCCAAGTGCTCATTAAACCTTTGATTTTGCCTCAAAATTGACCAAAAATCTGCATAAAGCACACATTAGACTTTTTGGCATAATGACTAACCTAGTTCACTCTATTAGCATAAATATAATAAAAAAACATTCAATAAACTAATGAGAATGGTGGATTAAGTCGAATTAAGAGGTAAAATGAGCCCATATAATTACCCGTTTCTAGGGCTCATCAGTTCTTTCTCTCCATATTCTCTTGGAGATAATTCTTTTTATGTCAAAGATTAGAGGATTTTTCTACGGAGAAGTATTTGAACAAGTATGAGGCCTTCTAAATGCTACAGTTATAGTATCAGGACTCTGTTAGGTGAGAAATATCAACCCACACTTTTTTTCCACACCATACAAAGGAATGCATAAATTTACACCCGGGGAAATATATTTTGATTCATTCCCCGACAAGTGTGCCAAAAGATGTTGTAGCTCCTAGCGACAACCTTTGGGTTGCAAAGAAGGTTAGTGCCTCTGACATCTTAGTTTCTTATGAATATAAATCGGTCTTTCTCAAGAGTTAAATGTAAAATGATTTAAATTTGGTTAAATTATATTACGCAATTCCTTCAGGCCTTCCTTTGACTGTAAGCACCCCTTGTACAACTTTGAAAATTCTACAATTTATAGTACACTTCCCTTGAACTCCAATCTCAACTAGCTAACTAAAATTTCATGCATGCATGAGTTAATTTAGGCTAATGTATCAGTTAACTGGTTACACCCCACTACTGTACCTCCCACCAATTCCTTCAACAGTTGGAACTAGTTTAACTAACCTTAACTCAATTTAACTGAATTAAATTGTTACAACTAAAATTAATTCAACCTATGCTCCTAAAATTTATGAATCACTATAAACAACTCAACTTCATGACCCCAACTCGAATTAATTAATATAACTAATTGATAAAAACTATTTCAACTCAGTTAACTCATTCAAGTTGTCTAGTGATGTGGATTATGACCTGTAGATTACATGTTCATGATGTGTTTGATGGAACGTCTGTCATTGTTAGGCCTGGCTAGGTCAAGTTCTTGTCTAAATTTTGTATGGAAGGCTTTCTCTTTGTGTCATTCATTGTTCTAGAAAGTTCCATTAAGTTATGGGAAATGGTTTGGAAACTAGCCCTAAAAAGGTTCCTCAGATCTCGTGGTCGCAAGCATAGAACTGAGTGAAAAAGACTACAGTCTCTCCCTTGCAAGCGTATGCATGTGACTAGAGGGTTACAATCAAATTTTTTCAGTGTTGTGCCAGCATTTGGGAGTCCATTACATTGAAAAAGAGGCTTGACTCAACGTTTGGGCACCTAGAAGGGTGGTTTAGCCCTTAGGGTTCTTGCAGTACCTAAGGGAATTTAGTAAGGTTTTGTTTTTGTCAATTTCAATTCCTTAAGTTGATCTATAAGGTTGAATAAAATCATAGTAACCCTTGGATCATGTTTACCCTGATAGGCCGATGAAAGTGGGTAAGTATGGGAGGGGTGGTTACACATGCAACATCTTTATAACTGACGTGTGCAAGAATCCAACAGTCCTTGACATTAGCATGACATTATCTTGATACAAACAACATATATAATATAGTAATCACAAGCATAGACATAAGGTTATAATTATCAAGTATAAAATTATGGCAATTGAGAGTCGGGCTCTAACTCTCCACCCTACCATAGAGAAGTTATAGCTAGTTCTTACTTGCAAATGTCACCCCTGAGCTAGAATCCAAAGCTTGAGGTGGAGTGCTTCTGAGTTTTTAACCAACAAAATAGTTGAAGCAGAATGCCACCAGACCACATTACCTTTATCCATTAGAGGCAAGCCTTTGCTCCCTCTGTGATGCTTATGCCTAGCAAGCTTTTAAGAGGGATTCTAATATATATATATATATATATATATATATATATATATATATATATATATATATATCTATCTATATAATATATATATTAAAATTGTTTTACTAATAAAAATAAGATTAAAAAAATATTTTGTTTTTATGCAAGTTAAAAATATTATATGTCAATTTTATGAACTGTTTACATCTTTCTTACTGCGGATCACCAAAGAGTCAAGATGTATGAAATATCTATTTTCACTGTAAAAAAGGTTCCCACCTCAAGAGAGAGATTTGAGATTTGATCGGTAGATCTGGAGTTATTTAATTTGGTTGATAAAATTAATTAATTTGAATAATAAAGTAATATGATATAAAATTAAAAAAAAAAATTACAAAATTAAAACGAAACACTATTCTGGAGAAAGTCGTGATAATCTTGAAAATAAGAAGACAACAAATCCTATTGGTTCTCATTAATTGAGGACCACATTCTCTAATTTCTTTTTTTTTTTTAGCTAATGGAGAGTATTTCATTAATCAAAAGGGTTTATATATAGTGAAAGGGGCCAAAGCTGGCAATGTCCATACCATTACTATAATCATGATCATCATTGCCATCCATATCATACTAAGGCTACAAAACTATGAGAGTAAAAACCAATTATGTAAACAGAACTAAGCCATGTCAGATAATATAATCCAACACTCAGTATATTTGACGATTAAAAATATAGATAAAAAATACCATGATTTCCAACATCACCATGCCAAAAAATGAGCCAAGGCCAAGGAGATCATTGTGCCAAACCTGCATAAAAAGATCCCTTACCATGCCAAAACCCATAGTGATATTGTGTCATCCTTGCAAAACACATTCATCTATCACCCTCTATATACCAATGATAAGGTCGAGCCAAACAGGATCCATGGATGACCATCGAGCCAAACAGGAGCCTGGGTGACCAAAATATACCACGAAACATATCCTAGCAAAATCCTGTTAGGTACCAAAAGAAATGACCCCACACTGAGAGGTTTGAACAAGAGGTGGGGTGATGCCCAGGGCCATCCCATTCAAAAGAGCGATTTTCCATAACCAAGTAACAACCTGAGTGTTGTACGACAATTTTAGGAACCAAAACATATGAAAATCCCAAAAATGGTTACGCATTTGAAACACTGCCATGTATCACCACAAAGAAGACCCCAAACACAATTGAAGACTGAAAACCATGAAGCATAATGGCATTTAAACTATAAATTTGAAACCCTTTTCAATTAGAGGAAATAATTGTGAAGTCAGCAGTGTTGGCAAAAGGAGAACCAGAAGGATTCACTCTTAGGAGTCGGAGTTTGACATAACGTCTCTTTCCACACGGTGTAAACACGAATCAATGTCATCTAGACAAAAACATTTATTCTTGAGTAATCACTTTATATCCTCTTGACCAGCAAGCTCTGAGGAGTCATAGGACTAGTAAGCTCTCAGGAGTCGGAGTCTGACACAACGTAGCTTGCCACATGGTGTAAACATGAATCAATGTCATCCAGACAAAAACATTTATTCTTGAGCAAACACTTTATATCCTCTTGACAAGCAAAAAGGTTTATCAACTTGCTTATCCCATAAAGTCATACGAAGTAGGGTATCCATTAACTAATGAATAGAGAGAGAATGCAAGAAGTGCAGTATGCTTTTATTGAAATTACCTAGGTCTAATAGCCAATGGAGACCATCACCTCCCACATCCAAATCAAAAAGGTAGGGACAGACTCCAAACTCTTTTGACTTGAACTATCTAATTTCCCAATGGACTTCAAGAGGAACATAATCAAAATATGAGGCAATTGATTCCCATGCAAACAATTGGTCGTGATAAACCTTGGAAGAAATAGCTCCACCTCTATGACTAGCCATGTGTTGCTGTGGAAGCATAGTGACTAGAGCAAGAGAACAAGGGTGAAACTAAAGAAATAGCCACTACCCACAGAACACACAAAATGTCTCACAACAAACCTATGAGGGCCCAAATAGAATAGAATGCAATCATCCCCCAACCACCAAACCCAAGGTTCACAGTGAGAGAGGGCTATAAAATTGCCCACACTAGACACCATAGTGATATACACCAGACAATTTTGTAAAGCACCCACAGAAAGTGATATTCACAAAGACTGAGACACGAGAATAACAATAGAACGAGGATAATGAATGACCCCAAACAAAATAAAGAAGCCCCAATTCGTCCAAGGATAGAAATATAAGATTTTATAACAAAGATGAGGGTAAAACACCCAATTTTATGATAGCCTCAACATATGACAGGAGAAAACCACAGACTGTAACCAAACTGAGAAATTCCCAAGATACTAGTAGCCACTAACTAGTATAGGATAGGGATATGAAATACTTGCAAAATCGTGATCTTGGAGGCTCGAATTCGAAATGAAAACAACCAATTTGAACACATGACCACTCATTGAGGAGTGAAGAAAGAGAATGAAGAACATTGACCTAGTGTCAGCATGAATGTGAAGGAAATCAAGCATGACTATAGATAAATGCCAAATTAACTATTATTCCCCTCACACAAACACACATTATTTTGCAAAGGCAAACCACTACAATTGTCCATATTCCTTTAAAGGATACTAACATCTTAACTTTGATCTTTGTGCATGTAACTATATAAACTTTATTCAAAAGCATCTAGCCCCTCAGCTATTCCTTTATATATGCGATTATGTATTCTTTTCCAAAAGAAAAATAACTTAATAGATGTTATTATTGTGCATGCAACTCTATGTTCTTTCCAACATCATGTTTTCCAAAGGAGAGCTATTCACAATAGCTAATGTATATGAAAAACACATGCTCTATTCCAAAATAAAATTAATATAATAGTTATTATTTCTTACATTCAACTACTTGTTCTTTCTAAAAGAAACTAATGTGATAGTTATTCTTCTAACATGAAAAATAGATCTTTCTTTCCAAAGGAAGGTGACCAAATTTTGCATGCTAAAAGAATCAAGTGCATAGCCATCACTATTTCATGCATGCAAACACAATTTTCTCTTTTCAAGATGGTAGCAAAATAAACACATATTCTTTCTAAGAGAAATTAACATGATGTCTATAGTTTTGTGCATCTCACACATTTCCAAGAGCTTAGCAATATAACTGTTATTTATGTGTGTATAACCACATGTTCTTCTTTTCAAGAAACTAATAAAAATAATCACATATATTCTTTTAAAGTGATGACATTAGTGCAAACCGATCTCGTGAAGAAATGAGTTTGAATAACTTTTAGTAATTTTCTCTCAGAAACTAACAAGTCTACAGGCAGAAGCAAAGAACTACCCTGGTCCTACCGTTTCCAAATTTCTTTATAATTCTGAGAAATACTGCCACGTGCTTCCCTTCATAACCCTTTTCCCACTGACGAACAACATGTGTTTCTCCGTTCAGCTTCTCCACAGAAGGAAATCCACCTCCAGTAACGCAATTGTTAGCTATTTATATATATATGAATTTTTTGTTTTTTTTTCATTAAAAGAACTGTGTGATTATAAATTTGCGTGTTTATATATAGTTAATCTTTTAAAACTTAATTATTAAAATATATTAATTATAAATAATATATATATATATATATAGATATATATATATATATATATATATATAATATATATAATTTGTTTATATCTATATATATTTGTTTTTTAAGTATATTTATAAATTTGCATATTTATATGGGCTTAGTTTAATTTATAGATGAAATGGTTTTTTTCCAAGACATTTTTCCTAGTTAATTTTAATCAAAATCTATCAGAGATTTTTAAAAACTTGAGTTTAAATTATTTATTCTGCATAATTTGAGTGCAGAACTGATTTTTCAGAGCGCTGAATTCATTTATGCATTCAAAATCGTATTTTAAACAACAACAAAAATCTTGAAATTGTATTGTCTGATTTTGGTGAATTCTAGTGGAAAAAACTATTTCCTCTATAAATTAGACAATTTCATCTATATATAATTAATATGTTAAAAGTTAATTATTAAAATATTCATATTATAATATTAAACATAAATATATATCTTCATTCTGAATAATAAAAATCAACTAATAAAAATGAGATGCTTTGATATAAATTTTTAAAATAATAATTAATTTATATTAAAATTTATTTACAAAATTAAAAAAAAAATATATTTGAGAAGGTTGTGATCATCTCCAAAATAAGAAAACGCAATTGGTGCAAGGCATTTAGTAAAGTCTCATTAGAGTTATGTACAAATTTTAAATATAAGTAAAGTTTCCTATGATATTACTTCTTATCTAAAGTTGCATAATTTAATATATATATAAACAATATACATGTAGGGTTTAAGATTCTTAGCAAGGACTATGTCTTACAGTTTGGGTGTAAGATTTTTTTTTTTCTAAATAAGATTGATCTATTAACATAAAGGGAGTAAAATTACAACTTGACCGAAGTCAAAAACACTGCCTTGAAGAGAGGCATAGTTCACAAGATAAGCATAGAAGTGGACTACCCCATGTCAGGGAGCTCAGTCTTGAACCCATTATCAAAACCCATGCAGGGGAACAAGTTATGATCTTCTTGATATTGCAGAGTTTACAAAAATTCAAAAATGTACTAAAATTCCACATAGCAATTTGAACAAAAACTTGCCCAGTAGTATGGGCCGCATGGCACGTTAGCAAGGCAATAGTGAGCAGACTAATCATCTGGAGGCTCTTCAACAATACGGCACCAACCTGTATTAGGCATATCCCCTGCAAGAGCAGCTTCAGAATTGGAAGGACCAGGTTCAACCGGCGCCATCACCACTGCCTGAGCGCTGCGAGCTTGAGCATCTGGAGCTTGCAAAGACGCGCTGCCAATCCCCATCTGGAAGTTTGAAGTCGGAATAGTAACAGAGCCAGGGCCCTCCTGATGAGAGCTAGACTCGCCCTTCTGGGCTTCCTCATGGAAGACCACCGAAATGTGAGCGGTAATCCTTGGGTGGTTCAGAGAGCTGTTGAAGGTGAAGAGCGCGGAACCAGATGAGGGAGAAGGCACAAGATAGTAGCTGGAAGCAAGAAGACGCCCTCTCCCACTTCGGGTGCGAGGGTAGTGGCCAACAGAGAAATCATTGGAGAGGGAAGGCGAGTCTGAGGAAGGGCTGGAATGCACGCACCGAGGATGGCCCTTGCGGGATTGCATTCTATGGCACCGACGAGGCATTGGGGAGACAGAAATAGCAAGAGAGAAGCGACACGGGGCAACAACAATGACAGGGCCAGAGCAAATAAGAAGGATGATAAAGCGAAGGCCAGAGGCCCAAGAGAAAAACCAAGGGAATGACTGAAGCGTCTTCGCAGAAAGACCAGAGCAAAGCTTCAGAGCATCCTCCACTTTCAAGCTACAAGAGGCAGCAGAGATGACGGAGCTGACATTATACAGAAAGAAACCATTGCTAAGACTAGAGGCAGGATAGTTATGCTGATGAATCGTCGAAAGCGTCTCCACATCAAGCTCATAACTGAGCCTTAAAGTATCTGCCTCCATCACACCACGAGAATCATCCGCCATTACTATTGCAATGAATAGAGCTGAGGTCTGAGATGAGCCGGAGCGTGTGAATGCATTAACCAGATCGTCGGATAGGATGGGAGATCCAGAGCCGCTTGACATGAAACAAATGAACCCTGCACTATCCAAATACCGAGAGCCTCCGTTCATTAACCATGTATCCATTCTGTACTGGGTAGGCACGTGTCGTCCTACCTCGCGCCACCCCTGTCCCATCAGAATTGAATCTTGTCTATACACCCGCATCCAGGGTTGGGTGTAAGATTCTTAACAATGACCTTGTCTTACAAATTTCTAAGAAGAAATGATACATATTTACTAAATTCTAATTTATGAAAAAAGTTTTATAAAATATAAACCTTTTTGTCCATATTGAGAATCAAGAAATATTTTTAAAGAATAACCATTGCTCATTTGCCATCAATCCAAATCAAAACCTTGATAAACATATATATTCACTAAAAAAATCTACTATGATTTCTTGGACATATCTTACTTGCATACATACATACTACATGCTGAGAGCGAAAAGGTATTGAAGATGTTATGCATATAGATATCTTGATATCATTTACCCATTATATTTATTGATGCATATATCTATATATATGTATAAATAGGTGGAATTATAGATGCATCATACTTCTTCATGGCTACATTGCACATTGTTTGGTGGGGCTCAAGCCAATTGTGACAAGAGTGAGTTTGTTATAAGGCATAGGTTTTGAAGATTTGCAACCTCGAAGGTAAGTCACTAGAGAGATTGTTCCGCGAGAGATCAAAGAGCTCTAGATACTTGCATTGTCTAATTTGGGGGGGTATTCTTCCTTGAAATATGTTCATGCCTAAGCTTTGAGATTATTGAGCATGTCGATGATCTTAGGAATTGATCTAGATAGCTTGTTATCAGAGAGATGCAAATATGTGAGGCTCTGGTTCATTCATTGGAATTTCTTAGTAAAGTTGCCATCTAATCTATTAATGTTTAGATCGAGAACTTACAGATCAAGGAGGTTTGTGATGGAATAAGGAATGACACCAATGAAGGAATTTCTACCCATGTATAATGTTGTCAAGGAAGAGAGATTGTCAATTTCTTGGTGTGTGGAGAAATTAAGGGAGTTTTTCTTTATATTAAGTAATGTTAAAGTCTGAGAAAGTTGGTCGATGGCAACAGGCAAGGTACTTGTAAGGTGATTGTGAGAGAAATCTAATACCTTTAATTCGGTGCAATTGGAAAGGGCTCCCACTATAGAGATTTTCCCAGTGACGAAGCTGCTACTGGACATTATGATGATCCTGAGCTAAACCAACCTACCTAATTCTTTGTCACATGAACATATAGGAAGGCCTGAATGTTCGAAACCATGCGTGCAAGCTGAAACTAGTGCATCGTCGAGCCATGCCATGTCATGGGAGACGAGGGCTTGCCACAATAGACAGACAACTGGTAATGAAAGATTCGTTGGGTTAAAAAACATGTGGTTAGTCATGAATGACCTCGACAAACACAAAGGTCTCTAGGCATCCGTCCCCTAAAATAATGCTTGCTTTCCACATAAACATATAAAATGTTTAATTTTTTCACATCAAAATGACAAAAACAACATTAATGGATAAAAACATTTCCATGTAAAAATGATAAATATTTTAACCAAAACACATTTGATAGCAAAGGAGAAATGATCGAGTAATTAAATTGGTCTAGACGCCCTGCATGATAACATTGAGGGCTCTCCCAATGATGCTACCACGTTTGGAACGCTCAACGGTACGAAAGAAAAGCACAAAAGCAATTAAAATAGAAAGTTTTGGTAGATATAGGTATTTTCTTGGAAGCCTTTGAAACCTTTTGGCAATGGCACCAGTGTTTGATATTTCAAGTGCGTCAAACAAAGAATTCATGTTACAGAGAATTGACGGGTGGTTGGCAGCAACAGTGGAGGGCACAAAGCATCGAGGGTTGATTGTGAAGCAGTAAACCCTTGCTTTTAACACTAAGTTTGGATGTCACATGCATACGAAGAGGCTACGGAGGGTTTGATTCCGATGCCCGACACAAAGTTCGAGGGAGGGAGGGTGCCATTGACATTACTTGTTTTAAGAAGCCAAAAAACTACATTCTGTTCATTTCAAGATGTGGAAATAAAATAGAAATGATCAGAATTAGAGCTTTATGCCCTAGGGCAATGATCTATACGCATATATGGATGCGAGTATCTTGCATCTATTGGATTAAGGGTTGGGGTTCATTTCAGCCGAGAAAAATGGGCAATGACCACTTGGGTACTTCATCATTGAATCATTATGGTGGGTTTAGGAGAAATTTGGGGTACCACATGTTGTTTTGGAGAAATAAACATCAGCACAGTTCCCGTACCCTTCCTCCAAATGTATATAATGTAAAAAGTAAGCCCAAAATGCTGGTTCTGGCCATTGACTTAGGCAGCCTTACTGGTTTTGCAGGTGCTGGGGTTGTAGCATGTGTTATGATGGCTGCTGTGATATATATCAACACGATGCTTCTGATAAAGGAGTCCATTTCAATTTGATTCTAGGATCGATTCCAAGATTATATCATATTTATGGCAAGAGGGTGGCCTAGATGAAGCAGACCTTGTGATCTACTTGCAAATATGAAAATTAATAAAACAGAGAATCACAGAACAGACTGTAGACACAAACACTGGAATAACACAGGTCTGCAAACAATACCACTACTTTATTATGAAGAAGAGATGAGCCTTTTAAAAACAACACAATCATTCTCTTTATTACAAAAGATAAAATCAAACTGCATAATTAGATAAAGCCAATATATTTTAGATGTTTCCTTTTTCAGATGTTTCCCTCTTTTCTATTCTTGGATGATTCCAATGAAATAGTACGCTTTTTCTTCGTTGCCCAATCAGTGAGATGTTGCTGATTTTTGTGTCCTTTTTGGTTGCCCAATTCCTCCCTGTTTAGATCAGGCAGCGTCCCAGCTTCCTCCACCAATTGAGGGAAATTGTGTTGCAATGTTTCTGCATTGATCCATTTTCCCTGTGCTGGTGTGTGTCCCTTCCGACCAACCAAATATGAGAAGTATGGCTGATGTCATGTATCCCGTTTCTTGAAGTCCAGAATTGTATCTTTCAGCAGAGGAGGCTGAAAATCTGGAATATTATCAACTAGATGATGAATTGTAACAGATTCCTCAAGGAGAGGTGGTTCAAATAATTTGAGATTATTAACATTAAGAACATCGTGGATGCCAAGCTGGGAAGGCAAGTCCAGGCGATATGAATTTTCTCCAATTCGTTCCAGAACAGTATATGGGCCTTATCTCAAAGGGTGCAGCTTATGATGCTGGCCCTTGAAGCGTTGCTTGTCCAACAAGAGCCACACATGATCTCCAGGTTGAAAAGACAAGTGTGTTCGCTGCTTGTCATGTCTCTATTTGGCACGAGCTTGGGCTGCTTGCAAAGCAGCAGTTACTTGAGCTTGGCGTTGAGAAATGGAGTGTATAAAATGATGAGCTGATTTTTGTTCCTGATGTTGATGTGCAGACCCAGAAGGGGTGATTGTCAATGGCATCTCAGAGGGTGCACTTGGTTGAAACCCAAAGCAAACCTCAAAAGGTGAGAAACCAGTTGAGGAGTGTGTTGCTCGATTGTAACTATGTTGAATTATGTGCAAATATGTATGCCAATGTTTGTTTTTCGAAAAGTAGCTGCGAAGTGAGTGAACCAAAGTACGATTGACAACTTCGGTTTGTCCATCTGTTTGTGGGTGGAAAGCAGTGGAGAAACGAAGTTGGCAACCCAAGAAAGACCAAAGAGTACGCCAAAAGGTACTGAGAAAGCGAGACTCACGGTCTGAAATAATGCTACTTGGCAAACCAAAGTGTGGCCACACATGATGGAAGAAGAGATCCGCGATTTGAGCAGTAGAAGTAGTCTTATGACAAGGAAGAAATATAGCCGTCTTGGAGAAACGACATACCACTACCCAGATAGCATCATGTTTATGAAAAGTAGTAGGAAGGCCACTTACAAATTCCATGGAAATGGATTCCCAAGGATGAGAGGGAATTGGTAATGGCCGATACAAACCATGCTTACGATTTGAGGGCTTGCTTTGTGAACAAAGAGAACATGCACAAATGAATTTTTCCACTTGCTTTGGTAAGGCAGGCCAATAGAAGTGGCGTTGAAGATTGAGAATGGTCTTGGCTGTGCCAAAATGCCCTCCGCATGAAGAGGCATGTGCTTCACGGATGAGAATGAGACGATCATCAGATTGTGGCACACATAGTTGGTTCAATTTATACAACCAACCATCACGAATGGTATAATCAAGAAAGGGAGTTTGGTTGATGACTGTAGGGTGTTGCAAAGCTTCCCATATCTCACCAAAGACCGGATCTGTTGCATACATATCTTTCCAAGCATCATATGCGGCACAACGCACCTCTAGAATGTGTAGGACCTGAGCAGGCGGTCGACTTAACAAATCAGACATCTTATTACTTGTCCCCTTCTTGTATTTAATCACCAGATGGAATTGTTGAATGTAAGAAGCCCACTTTAAATGGCGTTTCTCTTGAATCTTTCATTGTGAGTTGATGAAGATTAGCGGATGATGATCTGTATGGAGGATGGTCTCTTTGCCAAGAATGTAATGGCGCCATCGCTTCAAAGCTTGCACTAAACTGTAGAATTCCTTGTCATAGGTGCTGTACATGAGCTTAGCATCCGCAAGTGCCTCAGAATGGTATGCCACAGGGTGGCCTCCCTGTTTAAGAACAGCTCCAATGGTGAATTGAGAGGCATCAGTTTCCATCTCAAATGGTTGATTCATATATGGCAAGCGAAGAACAGGAGCAGAGCATAAGGCACTCTTGAGTTGAGCAAAATGTTGCTCAGATTCAGCATCCCAAATAAACTTTGCTTGATGAGACAA